>JAQZBX010013250.1:20319-40197 GCA_029593785.1 Cabassous unicinctus | reverse complement strand
CTGTCGTGACGGGGGTCCTGCAGCCGGGCAGGCTGCCTCCAGTCCTGGCCCTCGGCCATGGAGCTGGGGCTGTGTTGGGGGACTGGGGCGGGCAGCACCATGAAGACCTGTGTCACTTCTCACCAGGTGATGGCCCATGGACCAGGCAGCAGCAAAGGCCCGAGGCAGGACGTGGACGTATGGCTGTGGCAGCTGGCAAGTGTGGCCCCGGGTGGAGGGTGGGAAGCTGGCATCTGGCTGCTCCTGGGACGTGGGCTGCAGAGCCCAGGCCCTGCTCCCAGGTCCAGGGTCTCCTTGCTGAGGCAGACACAGGGACACCCAGGCATGTATTCAGACCTGACAGCCTCCTTTTGATTCTCCTGCTCCTTCTTCCTAGGAGGGCTCCTCGGTGGTGACAATGGGGGGACAGCAGTTGAGCCTGGCTCCCGATGACAGCCTCCTGGTGCCAGCTGGGACTGCGTGAGTGACCCTGGGACCCCGCCCCTGCACATGGGAAGGCTTTTCCCACCGTGGGCCTCCCTCCTCTCCCCGCGACCTCAAGACCCAGCCTTGGCTGCCCCTGCCCCTCTGTGTCTCCACAGCTATGCCTGGGAGCGAGCGCAAGGCTCTGTGGCCCTGTCTGTGACCCAGGACCCTGCCCGCAAGAAGCCCCTGGAGTGACCCTCTTGCTGTGGGCCCGGAGCAGGAGGGGTACGCGAGCGCCAGCCCTGCTGATCACCCCTCCAGTGCCCACTGCTTCTGCGCCTACTGCTGCTGAGCGACTCACGGGCCCCACGCTGGGCCCTGGAGTCACTGCCTTCCCCGTTCCGGCTGTCCTGTCGGCTGGCATGCCGGGCTCCTGGGGCCGGAACCTCACAGCCCTCTGTGCAGTCCCTGCACAGTTTTAAAAAAATCAATTTTATTGATACATATTAATAAAGCAAATAATCCATCCAAAGTGTGCAATCACCGGTATTTGGTACAGTCATAAAGTTGTGTGTTCTTCACTTCAGTCGGCATTAGAGCAGTTTCGTCATCCCAGGACCCCGCACGGTTCTGCACTGACCCTCTGCGGCTCCATCCCCTGGGCCGCCCCCAGAAAGGCCCTCGCTAGGGGCTTTCCCATCCCCGGCAGAGCCAGCGCGCTCCCCCGGGAGCCGGGACTGCATTCAGGCGTCTGGGGTGTCAGAGGACCGGTGACCTCAGGCGTGTTTGGGGTCAGCTTTTGGGTGTCCCTGATTGCGGGTGGGCATCATCTCTGAGTGCGAGACCCCTAAGCCTGGACGTCTTGGGAGCACAGCTAACATCATGCCTCTGCCTCTTTCTCTATTTCCATTTATTCTCTTTTGCATACATTTTTAAAAATAGCATCAATTGAGCTTTTTTCCAATTACAGAAGTGGTATGTGTTAATTGTAGAAAATATAGAAATATAGAGAAACACAAAATCCCCCCACTCAGAGTTAACCACTGTAAATGTCTAAAGCCTGTAACCAGCCTTAAGAGGGGCACGAAGCTGTATGGGGTCCTTGGCAGGTAAGCTGGCCTCAGGCCCCGGGTTTCCCGCTCTGTATAGGCACCATGTCCAAAGACTCCGGAGGGCTCCCAGGCCCAGGGTGGGAGGTGCTGGCAGCCCCAGATGCAGTGGGTAGAGAGGGGACCTAGAACCTTCAGCGGGAGATCTGGGCTCTGTCCTCCAGCTGAGGTGAGACGTCCATGAGGGGTCCCATGTGGGATCAACTGAAACTGGCTCTGGGGGAACAGCTCCCTGCGGGCAGCTGGAGCTTCCTCAGGGAAAAGAAAACTTGGGATCTAAACCCTGTGGTTCACCCCATCGATTCACTCAGTTCACAGGCAGAGAAGAGCCTGGCTTTGCTAAAAGCGCTTCTGGCCCCAAGGGATGAGGGGACCTTCACCCACCTCTCAACCCCCAAGAGCTTTCCTCTCCTGCAGACAAATGAACAGCACCATAGCCCCCCACCCCATTCACACACAACAGTCCAGGGCAGAAGTTAGGGCCAGAGGGACAGCAGTGTTCCGAGAAGGTCACCAGAAGAGGAGCTTGTCCCTAGAGCTGAGGGCGGGCCTAATCCCAGCAGAAAATAATGAGCAGTGGCCCTTCCATTTTTCCAAGCACCTGCTCTGTGCCAGGCAGTCCCCTAAATTTTCTCATTTAATCCTTTAAATTCTCTCATTTAATCCTCTCACCTTCCAGGAAGGTGGTGCCGCCCATGATAGAGAGGAAGCTCAGAGAGATTTGGAGGTGGGCAGCTGTTTGCAGCCCAGGCCTGGACTCCCACCAACCCTGCTTTGTCCATGATGGAGGAGGCAGCCCGTCTGTCCTCAGCCTTGACCAGACAGGAGCCCACAATAGGGGGTGCTGGGCCTGAAGGAATGTGTGAGAGGGGTCAGTGGCCACTGTGCCTGAAAGCCAGAGGCCTAGGCAGTTGGCAGCACAGGGCACCCTGCTGACCCCAGCCAGCTGGCGAGGACAGTCAGGCCGCAGAGTCTGAGACCACGGCCTCCCATGGCCCTGCTGTCCAGTCAGGAGGAGACAAAGGCCCGGGAGCCTTGTCTCTGCCCTGAGCCTAGCCACACAGTGGGAGAGTGGGACTGGTAACTGGCCCTGCAGTAAATGCTGGGTGAGGCGGAGTGAGCTGGAAAAGCAGCCATGGTGGAGGTGGAGAGGGGGACGCCAGGCTCTTGGAGGGCTCTGATTGGGGGCGAGGCCTCCGGTTCCTCAGGGCCTGGAGAGAGAAACTCGGCAGGGATGCCCTCTGCCCATGGGGTGGACTCAATCATGTACCTGGATTTGGGAACCCTGGCTGACTTCGGAGTCATCAGGGATCTGGGAATAACTGAAGGCTGAACACAACAGGCCTGGTTTATGTGGACTGGACACCATGCCTCCCTCTCGCAGGACAATGTCCTATTGGCTCAGGATCCTTGGTCCCTGCTGCGGAGGTGAGGAGGGAGGTGGCACCCAACCTATATGAATGAGAGAACATGTCCCCAGGACCAGCCTTCAGGCAGGCCAATGTCTGACCACTCAGAGCTGCGAATACTCTCCCCACCCTCAGCCTCCCCCACCCCCCACCGGACTTTGCCCTGTGTCAGGGCTTCTCTGGGCTTCCATCTAAGCCCTGCTGAGCCCTGCTTCCCCTCTGCCAGGGCAGTGCAGATTCTGACCCCCAAGCCGGGCTCATAGACCTCACGTGGAGGTCACTCAGCTCCTGGTGGAGGAAGGCAGAGGGGAGGGGTGAGGAGGCGAGGGGGCTGCAGGGCTCCCCCCACCTACAAACGGGAACGCCGGGTGCTTCTCAGTGGCTGCGAGGGTGCTGATGAAAACCCCAGGATGTTGTGTCATTGTGGCCAGCCTGCTGATAGCAAGCACTCATCCCACTGTGCCCTGGACACTCATGAAGGGGTAGGAAGATTCTGGAGGCTTCTCAAGCCCAGGGCCAAGCAACCCATGGAGGTTCATAACCTGAGCTCTCCTCCTCCCTCTCCTTCTCTCCCTCTCTCCTCTTTTTTCTCTCCCTCCTCTCCTCTCCCACCCTCCCTCTCTTCCTCTCCCTCCTCCTCTCCCTCCTCCTTCACCACTGTTTTGAGGTCCCCGGAGGATGTGTCGAGGCTCCCGGGAGACACGTCGGGTCCCTGTCCCCTAACTCCTTCGGCAATGGTGTCTGCTTTCCTGACGCCCACCCTGGGCGTGGAGTTCGCCCTGGGCCTGGTGGGGAACAGCTTAGCGCTCCTCATCTTCTGCTTCCACACGCGGCCCTGGACATCCAACACCGTGCTGCTGGTCAGCCTGGTCATCGCCGACTTTCTCTTGATCATCAACCTGCCCCTCCGCGTGGACTACTACTTCCATCGTGAGACCTGGCGCTTCGGGGCTGCTGCCTGCAAGGTCAATCTCTTCATGATGTCCACCAACCGCACAGCCAGCGTGGTCTTCCTCACGGCCATCGCGCTCAACCGCTACCTGAAGGTGGTACAGCCCCACCGTGCGCTTAGCCGGGCCTCGGTGGGGGCGGCTGCCCGGGTGACTGTGGCGCTCTGGGGGGGCATCCTGCTCCTCAATGGACACCTGCTCGTGGCCACCCACTCGGACGACGCCTGCCTCAGCTACAACCTGGGCGTGACGCCCTCCGCCGTGCTCCGCTGGCACCAGGCCCTGTATGTGCTGGAGTTCTTCCTGCCACTGGCCCTCATCCTCTTTGCCATCGTGAGCATCGGGCTCACCATCCGGCGCCACAGCATGGGCAGGCGGGCGGGCCCGCAGCGGGCGGTGCGTGTGCTGGCCGCGGTGGTGGCCGTCTACGCCGTCTGCTTCCTGCCCAGCATCATCTTTGGCATGGCTGCCATGATGGCCTTTCGGCTGCAGACCTGCTACACCCTCAGCATCTGTGTGTGGCTCTTCCACGGCTCCCTGGCCTTCACCTACCTCAACAGCGTCTTGGACCCGGTGCTCTACTGCTTCTCCAGCCCCAACTTCCTCCGCCAAGGCCGGGCCATGCTGGGCTTGGGCAGGGCCTGGCAGGGCCCAGGGAGCGACGAGAACTCCTACCAGGCCTCTGCCCGGCGCCAGGAGGCCTCCAGGAAGGCGGAGGCCATGGTGAGGCTGCAGGCAGAGGTCTCGCTAGAACAAGGCCTGGAGTCTGCTGCAGGGGAGCCGTAGCTGCAGGCACAAGGACTGCCAGACTCTGGCCTGGGGGGATGAGGCCACTCCCCAGACAAGGCCAGCACAGTGGGCCTGGACCAGCTGGACAAGGGATGCCTGCAGGAGCCACGCTGAGGCAGCGGCAGGACCCAGGTGGGTGGCAGGGAGAGAAAAGCATCTTGTCCTTACCAAGGGGTCAGTTTGTCCAGGATGCCATTCCCAGGGGGTGGGAAAGAGAATGCTGTCAGGCTGAGAGAGGCAGGGAGCTGTGGGGGCTCTAACTCATCAAAGGCCTGCACAGCTGCCCTATGCTGGGAGCTGGAGCATAATCACTGTAAGAGCAGAGGCCTTGCTTAGAAACTGAACAGCTGTATTTTCTGTGCTCTCCAGTTTGACCCTTTCAATATTAATAAACTTCCTTTTGAAAATGCAAACCTGTCTCAACTGTTCTAAAGAAAACCAGGTCTGGACTTGGTAGGAGTCAAAGCGCGTGCCCCAAGGTGAGGAGAAACTCTGGGCACAGAGCAGGGACGCTATAGAGCAGCCTCTTCCCTCCAGCGCAGTTCTTGCCCAGAGCTCCTGGGAAGTCCTGGAGTGCCATTCAAGGCAGAACTGCTTTCCTGGGTGAGGACCTCAGGCTGGCAGAAGGGGTGGCCCACTGGCTATCTGGGAGGCTCCTGCTCCTCTCTGGCCTCCAGTTCTACTTCTGCAACTCCCAAGTTCCTGCCACAGTGCCCAGGGCCCCTGCCCGGCTCTCCCAGGGAAGACTTGGGGAACTTGAGCCTCCTGGGAGGTTACCTCCTGCACCTGGCCAAGCTCCTTCCTCCGTCCCAAGTATCCTTCCCTCACCAGGACAGGACCCCAAGATGAGGGCAGGGGTCTTGGGGTCACCAGAGCTGGCTGTAGCCCTCCCCCAGGACCAAAGCCATCATGCCCACCTCTCCCCCTTTCTCTTCTGTTCAATATGCCCTTGGTGAGCGGCAGAGACCTGGACTGACCCAGCCACTGGCCTGGGACCCCTAGACACAAGGCGTGTATCTGGCATGAGTGGGGTTTTTTGAGGGGAGGACATGGCCCTCCTGTCCATAGTGGAATTCATTGTAGCTGGTAACTGCTTTTAGGACAAATTCCTCAAAAAACTTGTGCAGACTCAGTCTGCATTTTGTATTCCAATCCCCCAACCCCACCTCAGTAAAACAAGAAGTGTCTTTAATCTTGGGGAGGGTTAGGGCGGGAGGGGAATAGCTTCAAGGCTTCCAAAGAGCTACTGAGAGGTCACGAAAGGCCCACACATGCACCTCCTAAGCCCTGCGTGTTCCCAGCCCCAGCTCCTAAACCCTCCCAGAACCCCTCTGCCCTCATCTTGAGTTGAGGAGCACCCCTCCCTGACTCTCCCACAAGCTGGGCCACCTGCCCTTCCTGTGCTCTCCACCCTTCCCTTCTCTAAAGGCCTGGGAGTGCCTTCGTGGGAAGGAAGCAGGGCTTCGGGCTACCTTTGCATTCCCCCCGCACAGCAACAGGGCTCCCTGGTCTCAGCCTTGGCCCCCCTCACTGCATCCCTCTCTGGACTTGGTTCTCTGTCTGTGAAATGGGAGCAGAGGTCCTGGCCCTTGTCCAGCTCCAGGGATTGGAGATGGAAATAATAGCAATGCCAGAGCACTGAGTCAGGGAGGAGGAGGAGGGAAGGAAGGGGAGGAGGAGAAGCCTGGGTTGAAGGACAGGGTTTTCTACAGACCCAAGGGTAGCACCCTCAGCAGTACAAGGCGAGTTGGAAGCAGGGTGAGAAAAGACCCCATATCTTACGTTCGGGTTCAAAGCTGCAGTTTGTTCCCGGGGATGGGCTGTACCCCCATTTGGTGTGAATTTGGGGCAGCGCCTCTTACCTTTCCTTTCTCTCTCCTTTCTCCTTATATTACACACTGCTGCCCTGAGGAAGATCAAATGGCATCCAGGACTCGACTCCTATCCACGCCTGGGCAGGGGGACAGCAGGCAGGTTGGGGAAGGGCCAGTGGTGGCTAATTAATCCCGTGTTTACTGGGCACCCACCATGGGCCACACGCTAAGCTTCAAAGGAGGATACTCAGACACCACTCTGACCCTGAGCCACAGGCAGCCAAACCTGGGAGAGACTGACCTGCAAACGGCTCAAATATGACGTGTGTAATACAAGGGACTTCCGGTGAGAAAGCACTGCTGTGTAATACAAGGGACTTCCGGTGAGAAAGCACTGCTGAGGGCAGCTGCCTGGAGCTGTCAGGTGAATTGGGCCTTGAAGGATGGGGAACGTAGAGAAGGGAACAGCATCCCTGGCAGAGGGAAGAGCGTGTACAAGGCACAACACTGTGAGAAGACTCGTGTGCAGGGGAAGGGTGAGTTCAGTGAGGCGAGAGAGGAGGGGCCTATGGAGTCAGGAGACAGGCAGCAAAGGCAGGCGGCCACAGTGACAGGCCCTGTAGACGACCCAATATAGGATGACGGTGGGTTGCATGAGGTTTAGAAGAAGCCGATTAAGATGGTGTATTAGTCAGCCAAAGGGGTGCTAATGTGAAATACCAAAAATGGGTTGGTCTTTATAAAGGGTATTTATTTGGGGTAGAAGTCCACAGATACCAGGCCATAAAGCGTTAAGTTTCTTCTCACCAAAGTCCATTGCCACGTGTTGGAGCAAGACAGCTGCCGACGTTTGCCAGCGTTCAGGCTTCTTGGGTTCTTCTCTTTCCAGGGCTGCGTTTCTCTCCGGGCTTAGCTCTTCTGGTTCCTCCACAAGGTCAGCTGTAGACTCTCAGGCAAACAGCTCGCTTCTCTTCTTCTAGGCCTTTTCTCCAACATCAAAACTGCTTCTCAAAAACTGCTTCAACTCTGTTCTTGCCATGCCTTTTATATTTGATTCCCCACCCAGCAAGAGGTGGGGCTCAACGCCCTACAGATGTGGCCCAGTCAACGCCCTAATCATAATTTAATCATGCCCAGATTAACAGATCAGTTTACAAGCATGATCCAATTATATTTTTGGAATTCATAATTACATTAAATTGGCCAACGGCTACAGATGGTCAGTTTTGAATTTGATCCGTGACTCTGGCAATAGTGTGGCTGAAGGGCTGCTGAGGGGAGGGGATGTGGGAGACGTCCTGGTCAGGAGACTCTACATCCCAGGCAGGGGCCCAGAATAAAGGCTGGGCAGAGCACAAAGGGTCAAAACGGAGAGGCACAGCTGTGGTGAACAAGAGTGGGCAGCTTTGGGGTTGATGGGTAGATGGTGGTGGGGGCAGATCAGGAGAAAGGTGGCCTTTCTGTTTCAGACAAGCTGCAGGGTGTGGAGATGCACAGCAGCACGTCAGGGCTGACATAGGATTTCAGAGTCTTCCATGTGTGGATAGGAGCTGGGATTATGGGAATGGACAGGGTCCCCAGGGAGAGAGTGTAGAGGACCAAGAGCCATCCTGAAAAATCCCCTGCAAGTAAGGGACAGGCAAAGGAAAACCCAGCGAAATGCTGAGAAAGAAACTTGAAGTAGGAAGAAAATGGGGAATGGGGCAAGAAAAAAAAAAAGCATAAGAAAAGTCAAGGCAATTTCTTTGCCCAAGTAAAGCATTTTCAAAAGCGCTTCCGAATGGCATGCTGAAGAAAACTGGTGTGAAAACCTGAGCGTGTGCTGTCTGGACAAGCATCCTGGGTTGACACCCAGTATTAACACTGCAATTGTCTGTAACTATTACAAAATCAACAAGAGCAACAAAAGAGGCTGTCACTTGCATAAGACTTACTATGCAAAACATGTTCTATATTGATTATGGACTCATACATATGCATTCACTGTGCAAAAGCGTGCACTGGGATGATAAGCGCCATATGGAGGAGAGTGCTGACCTCTGGGATGGAGGGAAACAGAAAGAGAGTACACAAGTGACTACCACTATATCTGAAATTACCTAGGTAAGAAACTGGAAAAAGTAACGATGAGTAATATGAGTGTTACTTACCATTGCCTTGGACAGAGAATAAAGGGGTCAGTGTAATGAAATGACATTAGCTTCAAATGCTCAAGAAAGCTCAAGTGGGATGACTAACAGTGGGTTGGGTCTGCAATCAGGAGGGCATTGGCGGCTTTCTCCAGAGTAATTTCAGTGAGTGGCTGGGCGCAGGGCAGGAGGGAGGCCAGGATGTACCATAATGCATGCAGGAATGAATGAGATTTGAAGTAATGGAAACAACTCTTCCCTCTTTGAACAAGTTTGCCAGTAGAGGGAGATAAGGCAATAGCTTTGGGAGAAGCTAACGAGGGGAGACACGTTCTGGGGGCTGGATGGTTCTGTTGTTTGGTTGATTGGATGGAGAGATTTAAATACAGTGAAAGGAGGAGAAGGGAGAGAAGGTGAAGATTCAGGGGAGAGAAGAAGCGAGGCAGAGAGAGAATGATAATGGGGCAATGATAAGCACATTCTGTCCCAGGCCCCGTTCTAAACGTTTTCCACATATTCACTTATTTAGTCCTATGAGGTAGATACTATTGTGACCCCCATTTCACAGATGAGGAAATGGAGGCACAGAGAGATAGAGTAACTTGCTCAAGGTCACACAGCTAATAGGTGGCATGTGTCCCAGACCCTGGATGGTGATAGAGGCCATCTCCTTAGGCTGGGGGAAGGGTACTGTGACAGCGGTCTGAGGGGAAGCTAGCAGAAGGGGTTCTTAGAAGGCCTGGCTCTCAGAGGGTGAGGGTTAAGGGAGTGGCAAGGGATTGGAACAGCTGTTTCTGGGAATAATAAATAAATAAATCTCCCAAAGAACATAAGCAAGGTCCACTAAGCAAGCAGCCCAAAGGGGCCTGGTGAGCTGGGCACCCACAGCTCTGGGGTAGAGACTCCCTGCAGGTTGTATAGTTTTCTCCACCCAAAGGCCCAGGAGAGGGTCCGAATAAACAGAAGGTAAATTTATTCAGTGTGGGGCAGAAGAAAGCTCTTGGGAAGTTTGACTAAATGACTCAATCCTGGCAATGGAACTTAAGGTCGGTATTTCTTAAGAGGTGGGCATACAACACTCTGAGCTCTACAGATGAGCTTCCAGAAAGAAAGAGGGAGATGGTATTTGAGTCAGGATGAAAAGAACATGTACCTGAGGAAGGGGCTGCTGGGTTCCATGTGGCAGGGTCCCTCTGTGTCCACCAAACTTTCCCTGCCCACTAGTCCTGCCCCATTGCTCTCTACAACCCAGAACTCTACAAGTACTGACAGAGGCATAATTGCAACCTTTTCCATTCTCCAGGGAGACCCTGAAGGACCGCACTGTCTCCTTGTTTTTTTCCCTCATGAGGCCCAGCATTCAATGGTCACAGACACGGGCTGGAGGGGGTCCAAGTGAGCCACGCTACCTCTTCCACTATTACGGCCTTGGCACGGCAACCGAGGCAGTCTGAACCAGTAAATTATTCAACGGAATAATTTCTACCAAGCTGGGTTCAGCACTCAGAGGGTCTAGGAAACTGGAGAATGCTGAGCTCTTGATCAGGCTTCCTATACCTTTTAAGTTAATTTGGAAAATTTTCTTTGTGGGAAGAAAGGTGGGTGGCATGCAGCAGCAGGTGCTACGATCTCCTGCTGAGCCCACTCAGCTGGCATAGGAAGCCTTCCTCTCACGCTCGTGGATTTGGGCTCCGAAGACCCTGGGGCTCAACGTCCAGAGCGCCCGCAGCATGTGGCACTGCAGCCTGGTGATGGGCACAGTAGTGGGAGGCTAGTTTTAGGGGTATTAATGGGGAGAGGTCTGCCTCATGCCCTAGACCAGGCCTAGGGGACACAGGGTCAAAAGCCATCTATTGGGCTGTCCTGACCTTAGGAAACCATGACCTCAGGAAGTGCCTTACAAGACAGCTGAACAAAGTGCAGACCCTGGGCGTCTGCGAAAGGCCCCTGGGTGTTTCAGCGTGGCTGAGGGGACACCACCTGACCACCGGCCTGGCCTATTACTTCCAGAAGCCCCTCAGAGCTATGCAGGAGGGATGGGCCACCTGACACGGAGGGAACAGGGGGATCACTGAGGGTTACAGCTGAAGCCCGGTACCCAGAAAAGGACAGCAGGAAACTAGGCATAATTTCCAGAAATTTATTGGAAACACGATACAAATTGATTAGTAGCTGGCATCTACTTACAGACAGACAGTCCACATTGTAATATCACGCTCTGAATTAATATCCTGGGGAAATGACCATGATCAATGGTGCATGGCCTGGGTGAGTGTTCTCTGGCAGGAAAGCCCAAGACTGGGGTTGGGGGATGGGATGGGTGGACAGAAATTGGGACATGGTTTTCCTGAGGGGAATGGCAAGGCGGGGGTTGCTCAATGGGTAAGTTTTCCCAAAGGAAAACAGGGACAACTGTTAAGAATAATGGCTTTCCCCCTCCCTCCCCAAAGCACTTTTGTCACTAGCCAGAGTAAAACAGAATCTACAAAAAGCCGAGGGGGCAGCTCCCCTGCCTTCCCTCCCTGGGTTCTTGGGACGGCAGTGGGGCATCAACACCAAGCTCAGATGTGACACACAGCAGGCCCAGGCCACAGCGACCCTGCCTCTCGCCCTTCCTGTGCCTCTGTGAGGGGTGGGGGCCGACCACTGGGGCTGTCTGGTCCAGGCCTCCTGGCCCACCGGCTTCCAGCGAGGTTTAGCTGCCATGCGGCACCTGCACCTGGAGGACAGGAGGAAGGAGAAGCCAGGCCATTGCCTGGGGGTGCACTCCCAACAGTGACTCCGCCTCTTCGGGGCTCAGCTCCTGCTGGATAGGTCCTCTGTGGCTCCAGGTTCTGCCCAGTGGCTCTGGCCCTGACTCTAGTGGCACCTCCTCCCGAGTCCCGCCAGCCTCAGGGAGGTGGCAGCGTCCTGCTGTTCCCCATCTCTGGGTTGCACTTTGCTCCCTTTAGGCCGCTCAGCTCTTCATCACCTGTGTTAAACAGTTCCCCTGATTAAAATCCCTCTGGTTTCTGTTTTCCTGGTTGGGCCCTGACTGATACACAGGCTAAAAGAAATTGAGCTGTGGACAAGGCAGAATTGTGAGAGGCATACTAAAACGTTTGAGCAACACCCTCCTGTCCTCTTGTACCACCCTTAAGGAAATCAGGGTGGGCAGGAGCTGATCTAAAAGGAGAGGAAGACTTTCACCCAAGGGAGCACAGAGGGCCTGAGCACAGCACCTGGGCAGGGCCCCAGGCAATGCCACAAAGGGTGCGACGGGATGGGGAAGGCAGGAAGCCCTCCAGCACCAAGGCAAGCAATAGAGGCCCTAGCTCCTTTCCTCCATTCCCTGGAGTATTCGATGTGACCCCTGGGGGACTTTCCAGAGATAAGTGACAGCATAAAAGCTTAGCCAACATCATCTTCCTAGATGTGACTGCAGAACCAGGAGCTTCCACCAATAAGCTGAAGGAAGAGCCTTCTCCGTATATGTGGCTCACAATGAGCTGGACTTTCCCCAAAGCTAAATGTGAGCTGGGACTGGAGTGGGCCTCCCTCTTCTTCCCCAGGCTCCAGGTCTCCTGACAGGCAGAGAGGAGGAAGCCGGCAGCAGAGCGCAGGCAGCTAACCAGCAGCCGCTGCTTAACAAGGGCTATGAGAGGAAGGTGAAAGGGCAAGGGAACCATTCCACCTTCTATGCCCACGTGCGACCATAAATCCATGATAGGGGCTCAGAGGAAAAGCCGTCCTGTGTTGTTTTCATAGAGATGAGCCAGATGCCTCCTCTTCCTGGCGTCCTTGCTAAAGGGGACTCTCTGCGGGGGACCCTGCGGGGAATGCCGCCCCACCACCCTCCTCACTGAGCACCTCTGACACAGGCCCCACCCTCAGAATGGCCCCAAGTCAAAACCCAGTGCAGCTGCGAGTGTTGGCAATGGTGGAAATGGTCCCCAGTTACCCCCACAAAAAACTAAGATGAAAACCAACTTCTCCTCAGAGAAGTAAAGAGAACTGCAAAGCCAGGAAAAGAAGAGAGAGCTCGAGTCAGGGCCCACCTCCAACCATCATACGCCACATTCTCTTTGCTCAACAGAACCCAGCCTCCCAGGAGACGGCCATCTAGCATGTCGTCATGTTAATGATACCTCACTCGTCTCAGGGGGTTCGAATCAGTGGTAGCCAAGCTGTTTTGTAACAACCTGGCTCTGTTTGGGGCACCTACTCCCAGGCATCCTGCTGCCTCCCAGCTGCAGTCCCCAGAGATGGCCGGGATGTCAGACTCCAGTTGCCCTTCACGGCACTGTGATCCTGCACCTTGCATGGGTGCAGGGGGTGGCCAGACTCACATCTGCTCAGGGAGCTAATCAGGCGTAGGGACATTCCTGTCCCTGCAGCTGTGTGCACAGAGCAGCAGAGCAGCCAGCTGTGATGCCACCAAGGGCTGGTGCTGAAGGCAGATGGGGAGAATTCAAGACAGTGGGAACCAAGGAGCAAGTCTCCCACGGCCCAGGCACATCTGCTCACAGCTGTTTTGGCTAGAGGGGTCAGGGTTCATGGAATTACATACAGACTCATACTTGCCAACACAGTTCCCTCCCCCTCCCCCTGGCCCAACAGGTTCTATGTGCTGAAAATAAACAGGTTGACTTGTGACCTGTCGTAGGACCCACCTGGTTGCAGCTCTTGGTCGGCTGGTTTGGCTGCGGGGAGGAGGGCAGTAAGCAAATGGCTCGTCACAGTGATACACACACTCAGCAAAGTTAAAGCACGTGCTGGAGCTGCTTGGGACCAACAGAATCCAGCATCTCTCCAACGATACAAGGCAGATGAGTAAGATGAGCGCTCACAGGCTTACCAAAGATGGTTTTCTTCTCTTTTGTCAGAACCTCAAGGAATTCTGTGCCTTGGAGGGGTCGGGGAGAGGGGGTCAAAGACAGGATATGGGTGGTGAAGAGCAAAATCTCTCCATTAAAAAAAAAAAAAGGAATGAAGCCTATTGAGAAGGAGCCAAGTGACAGTTACAGCAAAGATAGAGGAGATTATGGGCTGAATAAACACTGGCACATTTAAGAAAAAATCCATTCAGAAAGATGCCATGTCCCTCCTGTACACAATTACACAGCTGAAAACCGAGCTGGGCTGACACATGCAGGGCCACGGCGGCTCTGAGCTCTCCACAGCCTGCACAGCCCCAGGAGCCGCCGTGCCAGGGTGTGGGGCACAGAAGGGAGGAGGCGGAGTGGCTCCCTCGTCCCTCAATTCTCAAGCAGGACCCACCCTGGGACAGAGAGGTCTCCGAGTGGAAAGCAAGGGGACACTGAGTCACACATGGAGACACAGCCTTTGGAATGTGCATTCCTCCAGTTTCTTCCCCTGCCCCGTCAGGTCTCCTTGGGGCGGACGGGAGGTCTCCCATGAAATGTTCCAAGAGCGGGGCTGCCTCATTCCCAGGCACAGCTGTGAACATCAGTAGGACAGTGGAGCAAGTCTCGGGTTATAGCGTGGAACAGGGAGAGCTCAGTCTGACACACAGCATGTGAGTTCTGGAAAAGGGGAGAAACGGGGATGAGGTTAAAGAGGTCCTATGCTGAGAGGGAAGTTGAGGGGAAGGAGAGAATCGGCCCTCTCACCAGCACCACAAATTTCAAGGAAAGAGGCAGGCATTAATTCAGGTAAAAGCTTTGGAAATAGACCTGAAGGGTCTTCAAAGCTGGGTTTGGGGAAGGCAGGTTTTGTGGCCACCGCCAGCGGGGTAGAGCACAGCAGGCAAGGGCTTCTATGCTTATCAAACAGACATCATGGACCTGCTCTGACCCCGCACAAGGAATGCGGAACCAAGTGGCCTCGCAGAGGCTAAGTCTGATCTGAGATGATCAGAACTCATCGTCCTGACGTGGGTGCTCACAGCTACCAACATATTTTTCTGCAGGAAGAGGTGACCCTCTGGAGCTCAAACGCCCACAGTGGCAGCCACCCACATCACGGCAGTGAGAACTATCCTGCATCCCCCACTCCACCCCCTACACTTCCCCACAGACCTTTGACTCTCATGTCTCAGGGGTGGGCATTTAGAGGCTCTCAATAGAAATGAGTAAATGAAAAGCAGAAGTGGCTTGCCAACCCTATCGTCACCATCTTGCATTACTGGGTAGGTCAGTAGGTTGTGAAACTTTTGCTCGGTTCCAGGGGAAGTGGCTAGGAGGGAAATGGGGCTGGTGTTCAGATGGGCAGGCCTGCCACCCAGGCTTGCTCCTCAGTGCCCATCACACAGGCCATTCTGCAACCAGGAGAGGAAGCACAGACACACAGCCTCACAGCCTCTTGAGGGAAGGGGCAGCAGGGAGCAGGGCTGTGCCTTCATGAGCCTTTCTACAATAGGGGCAACAAATGCTCATTACCTGGTATTTAGTAGGGGTGCAACAAATGTGTTAAATAAAAACTGAACTATATTCGGTGTAGTAATCAGGCCAACTTTTGCTTTACTGAACCTTATTGAACCAGAACCTTGTGAGGATCAGAAAGGTTAGGAACTTGCTCAAGGATACACAGCAAGGAAGCTGGGGAGTCAGAATCTGAACCTAGATCTTCTAAACTGAGGTCAAGTTGCTCCTATCACACCAAGCTGCCATTGTCAGGCCCATTGTTCATCCAGCCCCAGCATTCTGCTGAGAAAGGTAGTCCAGGAGGCCAGCAGAAAGAGAGCACACTGTGCTCTTCAGTACCTAAATTGGAGTTGTCTCTGTCTGTAACTCTCAGATCTCTCTCTCTTTTGATTGTAGGGCTGGAGGGCTCTGTCCAAACTGCTATGGAATTAAACTATCAGAAGTGACTCTTGTAATAGTTTGTCCCCCAAATTTCTGACCTTCCATGTTAAATTATGCTTTCTTTTATCCTAAATGTACCTGCTCCAGTTTCAAAGGCAACCCTCTCCACCTAGGGCCTCAGGTTCATACTTGCTATTTCCACATTGGCCATGGTTTTAAGTTGAGATAGTTCCCCTCTCTGTGTTCAAGGCTGAAGAATCCCAGGGCTCGCCATCTGCCTTTGTAAGGCTATCACCTCACCCTCCCCTACTCTGAGCTTTCCCAGCCCTGCTGCATTTCCCCAGATATGGAGGCTCCAGCACAGCAGCACCAGCAGAGGGTCTCAGGAAAAGGTCTACTATACCACTTCTCGCATCCCCTTCTTAGCCCACAATATAGTCCAAATCCCTTTTTGTAGATGATTTGTGTAGTTAATTCTCAAATGCATAACCTTCACCTGCCACTTTTGTGTACACTAACCCTGATTCATAAGCACTTTGTTTTTGTAGTTGTGTGTGTACAAAATTTTCCCTGTTGGTTTGACCATCCACTACTCAGAAGTACTTGATGTCCGTGGACTCAGGAGATTCTGCATTATAACCAACTAATGCAATGAAAGCAACCCTTTAAGATTTCCCTGCTGTCTTCTGAGTTAATTTCCCTTCCTTCTGAAACCCACAGGGGACACCAGCATCAGAATTTTGGAGGCTGGAAAGTAGATAAATCCAGATGGAAGCTGGCAGTGTGGAAAGACAAGAACCCAATTTGTCTAAAGAATCCCCAAAGGGCTGAGGAATTGACACCAGGTACCTCTGGAAATGGAGGTGTATGGGAGAGGGTGTCAAAGCAAAGTTAGTTATGGTGGCTTGAGAAATAGTTGGATTCCTAGACACTCACCCCTGGGCAACTAACTACCTCTCTCCCACCCCAGAAGTCTGGATGTTTATTATCTGAAGAGGGCAAAACAGGGTCTCAGGACTTGGGGACACTAGGCACCGAGCACAATTGAGGGCAGGTCTACTGTGATGTTTAAGATCATGTGTCAACTTGGCTGAGCGATGGTGTCTAGTTGTCTGTTGAAGCAAGCACTGGCCTGATTGTTACTGTGAGGACATTTTGTGGACTTCAATCATCAGTAAGTTGACTGCATCTATGGCTGATTACATCTACAATCAACTGAGGAGATTGCCTTCAACAGTAAGAGAAGTCTCATCCAATCAACTGAAGGCTTTAAAAGGAGAAGTGATGATTTCATCAGTCAGAAGAGATAATTTTCATCTCTATTTCAGCCAGCCAGCTTCTCCTGGAGAATTCATCAAAAACCTTTGTGGGAGTTCCCAGCTTGCTGCCAGCCCTATGGAATTTGGACTTGCCCATCCCCACAGTCACATGACACAATTCTTCTAAATATCTCATAATATTTACCACACACAGACATATACTGTTAGTTCTGTTTCTCTAGAGAACCCTGACTAATACAGCTCCAATTCCAAAATAGAGGGACCAATTGAATATATGCCTACTGAGTGGTGAAAGCTCCAGCCTTCTTCCCAAATCTTTACCCTCTGGGGAAGAGATGGGAAGAGTCTTCTCTGGACAATCTGACCAGCACATGAGAAAAGACCTGAAGATACTGGTATTTGGAGCCACCCAATAAACAGCCCAGACTGACCACCCTACTGTGAAGTACACAACAAGCTCTGCCCACAAGAAGAGTTTTCAGCTTGGTTTTTCATCTCCTACTATTAAACATCAGATAATCAAAGGTCACCAGAAAAAAGCCCCTCGCATAAATGTAGTGGCCCAAACAAGTAACAAATAGAAGAACACAAATTGGAGCAAATAGAAACTATTCATAAAGAAGAATATTTTAAAAAACAAAAACACTATCATTAAAACCCTCGGAGAAGTAAGATACAGCATCCATGAACCACAAACAGTTTGCTATTAAAATATATACGTATATATACTGAGAGAAACAAAGAGGGAAAAGAGGGAAAGAGCCCCTGAGGAGTCCTGCTTCCTATAATGTTGATTAATTTGTATTGGATTAATCCTCTAGCCAATAACAAATATAAACTCGGGATTTAAAAAAATAAACAAACTGACTGTGTTGGAGAATGACCAAAAGCAAGCAAAAACCAGAGGGGATATGACCCTTGAACAAATGGAAGGAGATTATATGAGATTGAACTTAACTGGCTTTTCCCTTGAGAGCACTTCCATGTAGCACAGGGGAATATAGTTCAAGCAGAAAGTTGCAGTCTAATTGGGCTGAGGAGTCAAAGGTCAGCACTCAAGGCTGTCAGAGGACCTGGAAATTGAGGGGGGGAGATCCTGGAAAGAAGGGAGACACAGGAAGGGGACTCTACACTAACTTTACATGCAAAGTTCCCTCAGATCATCAACTGATTTCTGAACTATGCATATGCAGGGTGAGATTTCAAGGAGGCAATGGAAAACACCAGCTGGAAGGCTAAAAGAGCTGGACAGAGACTTCTGCAGCTGTCTAGTGCTCAGAAGACAGAGTTTGGAGTTCAAATTCTGCCAAGTTAGAGGGGCTTGGTAAACACCTTGGTCATTCCATGGAAATCCCAGAAGGCTATGCCTTGGGACTCAGGGCAAACTAAAATAGACCAGTCCTAATAGCCTCCACAGAATTGGGTAAATCTATCAATTTAACTGTTTGCTAAAAGTAAAACTCAACACTCCACAGAGGAAAATAACAGAATTCAACGTCTGTATAACTTAACATCTACACTAACCAGCACTCACTAATAAATAATTAGACATGGGAAGCAGGTAAATGCAACCCATAATCAAGAGAAAAAAAGTTAGCTGAAGATTAACAGATGACTCGAGTTAAAATTAGCAGTTATAGATTTTAAAATATGTTAAAGAATACAGGAAAAAATAGATAAAACAGGTGATGGGATGATGCATTTTAGGAAAATATGAAAAAACCAAATGGAAATTCGAAAACTGAAAAATACAAATTCTGAAATGTAAAATTTGGTGGATGAGATTAGCAGCAGATTGGATAATGCTGAAGAATGAATCAGTGAACTCAAAGATCTCTAGAAATTACTCAAACTGACAAAGAGTACACACTATATGACGCCATTTATATAAAATTCTAGAAAGTGTAAACTACTCTATGGTGACAAAAAAAGTAAATCATGGGAAACTGGTGTAGCTCAGTCGCTGAGCGCTAACTTCCCACATACAAGGTGCTAGGTTCAATCCCTGGCCCCCAGTACCTCAAGAAAAAAAAAAAAAGCAAATCAGCCACCTTGGAATGTGGAGGGCTGGGAGGGAGGAATTATAAAGGGGTGCAAGAAAACTTTGGGATAATGGTTAAGTTATTATCTTGATTGTGGTGATGATTTCTCAGTGTAAACATATATCAAAACTTATCAAATTTTACACTTTAAATAAGGACATCTTATTGAATGTCAATTATACCTCAATAAAGCTGTTTTTTAAAAAAGTAAAAGTAAAGATTTTTTTATAGGGTTTTTAAATCTGTGGTGGAACAACATATGTTGACTTTAGAGATGCTATAAGAGTCATTCTATTTCAAGATTAATAAAACTAGAAAAAATCCTTTAACAATCCTAAAAACAAGAACAAAAGGAAAGAAAATTGGTGTGGCTCTACTAATGTCAGACAAAGTAGACTTCAAGCAGGAAGTACTAACAGAGATCAAGAGGATCATTTTATAGTGATTGAAAGGTCAAACACATAAAAATCCTAAATTCATATATGCCCCTGTAGTAGCATGAAAAACTTTGTTGGCCTTTGTCCCCAGTTCCTGGGGAAGCAACTTCTGAATCTCCGGAATTTCCTGTGATAGTAGTGTGTTTTGTTCTTCATGGTGGAGCCAAGACCACACTTGATAGTTGCAGGGTGGAGCCAATCACACCTGCAGCCTTAGGATGGGGACTGGCCATACCAGAAGGACCAAACATGTGATCAGAGGGTTGAGGCTTAGAGCCACCTCATATTAGCCCACGTCAGCCCACATCAGCCACCTCAGCCCACCTCCCTGACCTCTGTGAAGACAAGGGAGCCTGTGTTTGAGATATCTCAGGTCTATGGGTGTCTTCTTTTGGCTTCTTATTTGTATCCTTTTACTATAATAAAGCTATAATTTTAAGTATAGTACTAGTTCTGGGAGTCATTCTAACAAATTATTAAACCTAAGTGCATGGTAGGAACCCATGAATTTGTAACCAGTTGTTCAGAAGTGCAGGTGGCCTGGGCAGCTGGTACCTACAGGGCATCTTGCCCATGATTGCCCTTAACCTGTGGAATGTGCCCTAACTGGATAGAGTCCATATTGACCTGAAATTGAGTTACTGTAGCACAGTATTTGTAGTTGGAATCAGAAGTTGTTATTGGAAGCTGGTAGAAGATTTTGAGAACCCAAATCCTAAATGCATATATACCTAATAACAGAACTTCAAATTACATGAAGCAAAAATT
>JAQZBX010013250.1:0-20219 GCA_029593785.1 Cabassous unicinctus | reverse complement strand
CAGAAACCTTAAATGTGGTTAGTTCTATTCTTCCCAGGACTCACTCTTGGTCTTGCTCACTGACTGTCTTAGAAGAACTCTTGTAAATACTCAGGGACACTGAAATTACACTATCATGAAGAGTCTTCGCAGATACCTTCTTTGGGAACCTCTGTCTAACAAAGTTACCTTCAAGTTTGTGCCTCCATTTTATTTATTTATTTACTATTTTATTTTATTTTTTGTTAGCTTTTAAAAATTTTTTTGTGTGTTTTCTTTTTTTCTTTTTATCCTCTGTTTTATATGAACCACTTTTCATAACAGGGAAAGAAACAGGGAAAGAAAATAACAATAAGCTGGTTTGGGCAACTTGAACCCAGTAGGGGAATCTTCAAATCAACGAAACTGTGACAAACCCTTCCACTTCCATTGTCCTGGGGGCTCTGCAGATTTGGAAGGCTTCTCCTCACTTCCTTACCTGCACCCAAAGAGATTTCTTGGCAGGATGCCCAATCAACTGGTTTATGGGTTGGTCTTTACTTCCCTGGGCCACCAATATCCAATACTGAGGTTTCAATTGCTTTCTCAGACTTTTGTGCATGCTCCTTTAACGGATGAGTCAAACCTCTTCAAGGAAGAGTCTCTTCTCATACTTAATCGCCTCCCCTTTGGTGTCTCCTTCCCTTTTCTCTCCCAAACACCTCCCCTTCATCCCCGCCCCCCCGCAAAAAAAACCCAAAAACCTCACACACTCTCCAGTCAGAAGTCAATTTTCTTTCTCAGAGATGCATCCTCCACATGTCACTGGTGGTGGGGTGCAGAGGGATAGGATGGTTAAAAGGTTTCCTATAATGACCCTGCAGGTACACACAGACACTTAGCAAGGAGGCCAGACATGGCCCTCACAGCTGAGGACCCCTGATTTCTGTCATTCTTCTAGGACTTCCATACTACTGTGAGGGTCTCACGTCTAGACTGGTTATGGGCTTACACAGTGGTTATTTCCCTTGGGGTCAGGATAAGAGTTTCCTATTAGGAGAAACTTCAGTATTAGTAAACTCAGGAATGATCCCAGGTGTGGCCAATTTGACATTCTTCCAGAATATTCCAAAACACCAAGTTGTTGACTACTCGGGCCTAATACACTTGGGTCTGTCTTCCTCTACAACCCCACCCCCTCAGTCTCAGAGAATACCCACTGTCCTCAAGTAATACTTCATAGTCCTGAAACCCTCTAGTCACATTAGGTTCTCTACTATTTTGCTTCACATTCAATAAAATCTGGGGCCATAATGACCCACTATAAAATAATAAGAACCTCAAAGGTGTTTTTATATATTTCACCAGGTTATAAATATTATACCTGGAGACAAGGAGACCAGAGATGAGTCTAGATCCCTTGATGTTCTTCCACAAACAATGCTTTACAAGATTTGAGAAAAACTAGTTTTTCTGAAATGACATAAAAAATCGACAGAAGGCAGCCTGGGCCTAAGCTTGCCTAGGAGTGCCATCAGCTGTTCCTGACAGTCTATTTTTACTGGGATATGTGAGGACAGCAGATGCATCCCCAGAGCTTGCTCACTGTATAATGTCCCCCACCACCGCCCATTTCCCAGGGTTGGAATGCCAACAGTGGAAGTCGTTGAATCTCTGACTTCAGAAATAAGTCATCAAAAGGACAATCTTCACACCCCAAATCATAATATTGTACTTAGAGAGGCATTCATTAGATACCCTCTTCATGGGAGACTTAGAGAAATTATATTAATCAAGGCAGAAATAAAGAAAAATAACTAGATCTACAGTGTATTCACATATTCCAGGAGAAATATGTCAGAGGAGAGGAGATTAAAAAGGGGTTTACTGAACATCTCATCAATTTCCTTAACTCAGATGCTCTGACTCTGTCCTAAAAACTCACTTCTCTTCTGATCCTGTTGCCTTGGTTTCCCTGAGACAAAACACAAAGAGCACCTCCAGTCAATGTCCCATGGTCTGTATCACTACATAAGCAGCAGCTTTTCTTAAGGATCCCCATTTGATAAAGACTGAGACATAGCAGGCCTTGTCCCCATGCAGTGGAATGGAAGACTTGCTGATTGACCAAATCTTAGCCATCTGACACTGAGGGAAGAACCCAGGGCATCCTTTTAGGAGGATAAAGAGAGGATGTGAGGCCTGTATAGCTCATCTGCTCCTCTCCACTCAGGAGTTCTTTATGACTCTGCCTTTATGCTGAAAAAGATTCTGCCATCTGAGAATCACATGACATTCCATCCCCTCTGCTATAGGGTCTCTAATTCCAAGAGTCTACAGAAAGCTAAGGGGGTCCTCGCTATAAATCCAATATTCATCTAAATAACTTAATCAAGGTCAATTTCTCTTTATGGATTTTGGGACCCTCTAATGTGCAAATGTACATTGGGCCATACCCATTTACCTTCAAGCAAGCCCATGAGTCATTTTTTTGAGAATCATACTTTTAGGTGAGAAATAAATGAAGTTATAAGGAAGGTACTGGCATTTTATTTATACACAATTCCCATGTGACTACAAAGACATTGGTTGAAATTTTAGAACTTTTCAAAATAAAATGTTAATAATAGCTATTCTTTAAGGAGGTGATGGAATCTTAACATTTAATGAACACCTACTACAAGTCAGAGACTATGCTGGTAATAGTACATAATTTAATTTAAACACATTTCCCCTTTCAGTGATTCTGTGGTTATTCTTTTTTCTCCCATCTCCCTGAAACTAATATCGCTCCTATGCCCCAAGTTCCAGACAGAGGAAGGGGTATGATATGGACAGGGGGGCTCCACAGAGGCAGGAAACGGAGTGAAGGGTAAGCCCATTAAACTTATATCAGACAATGAGGGCTTATAATTTCATAGTACCTTCCGCTATACATCTACCATCTACAAACATACACCTGCATATACCTATAAACAGAAAACAGAAACATCTCCGATGTACATGTTGCATTCAACACACAAATCTGGGTGCATATTTCCCCAGTGAAAGAAACACTAGATCTGGCTATCTGCTTGCAGGGTGACTTTAGGCAAATCCCTTAGCCTCCCTGAGCTTCAGCTTTTCATTACTACAACGCAGATAATAACACCTACCTCATAAAGTGTTTGAAGGCCAAGTGATACAAAGTATGTGAAAAAAAATTAATCATTATAACAGCTCTGTAAGGCAAGTGAAATCTGTGATTTACAGAGGAGAAAACAGGTTCACAGAAGTCGAGTGATTCCCCCAAGGCCCACAGGCAATAATTGGAGAAGTCAGCAATTAGTCGCATCCGCATCCCAACAGTCAGATGTCTTTTTTTCCATGTCACAGACAAATCCCATCTCCCCTGCTGCCCTCTCTTTTGGGTTCTGAGACACGGAAAGGTTTTCCAGTAATGGGTCTTCCGTCTCCACTGGCCTCAGGGCTTTCCCTACTCAGAGCCACTGGAGTTAACCGAGAAGGCCACGTGTGGCAGGGACTTGGTCTGCTGGGGATACAAATGCCACCAGATTTGGAAACCATGATGGCATTTGACACACCACTGGACGAACTACCTGAGAGAAGATGTGGAAGTTTAGGGAGGCTGGCAAAGCACTTAAAGGTCCTCAGATTTTGAACCTTCGCCCTCTCTATCATTACTGGCTCCTTTCACTGAGGCTTCTTATGCATACAGATTTTGTCTTCACCCTCTCAGTTCAAGTTCCCTTAGGACAGTCACAGAGGTCTCTTGTGGCCCAGTACCATGGGCAAAGCTTAATAGAGCACGCACATGTAGTGCTACTTCGCTGCCACTAGGCCACACCCGGGCCTTTAAAGGGCCTGCAGAAGCCAGGGCACCAGGGTGAAATGGAAGACTGTGACTTTCATGAAGGCAATAAGAATTTGTCCATCATTGGGAAAAAAAAAAAAGGCGAAGGCACCAACCATACAAAATCCTTTCTGCCAGCAGAAATCCAGAGACTCTTTCCCCATCATCAAGAACCTGAAATGCAAAGGTGGAGGGTAAGTGAAGGAGGAAAGCCTCTGAGAAGGTGTCAGGAAGTCCTGAAGCTGAAAGGCCTGACTATTTCAGTAAAACCAGGTTTTGTTTCCAGTTAAATTAGTTTTGTCCATCAATATCTTGTTTGGTGTGCTTCTCTTCTCTGACATGCTGATAATTAAGTAGCAGTGCTAAGTGATTTTATTATTGGATCACGCAAGATGGGGATTTCCCATGAGATTGTATCTATCAATTTCAGTATATGATGGAAATAACTATCCCAGGAAAACTCACAATTAGCCTAACATTTTTTCTAGTACTTTCTGTTCACCTTGGAAATTCAGGTTAGGAAATTCTGTTTCACTATAAGAAACAGAACTATTATGCTGAGTAAAAGGTCCATTAGGAATACAAGAATGGGAACACTTTCTAAAATGTGGGTTTCTTTTATACTCTTGTCTCTCAGCTCCACTCCCAACCCACCCTTCTAAACTCAGCTTCTTGATGCTGGGGCTGGGATTCTGTAAACACATTTCTCCTTTGCCATCTGGCTGTCAGGTTCTGCCAGTAGGGGATGCTAGAGGGAGCCCACAAGGCTGGAGGCTGGAGGAGGGAAAGGGCAGCAGCAGCAGTTGATTCCAGTTTCCAGCTTTATTTCACAACCTCATCATACCTCCTGAGACATGCCCTCTCCAGCCAGCTGGAGGTCTGAGTTCCAGCGTCTTGGGCCCCCCCTTGAGTTTCTAGGTTGTGATAAACCCAATATGATAATCCCAACTTCTTCCTTCTGCTCTCTCAGTTCCAGGGAAGGTGACTGCTTCCTGTGTTCCCACTTGCCTAGTCTGTCCTCCAATATGTTATTTTGATTTATTAGATTAAATTCTGTTAAAATAACTTATGTAGTTTCTATTTTGCTGGCTAGAACCTGAGTAATCCAGCATGTTTGTGAGCCACTTCATTTTTAACAGTGGTGAAAAGAGCAGACTTTGAAATCAATCACACCTGGGCAGAATCCCACTCCTGCAACTCAGTAGCTGGGTAACTTTGAAAAACTTACTTCCCCTCTCCAAGTCTCATTTTTCTTAATCACTTCCATTTATTCAATTAACATTTACTATGCACCTACTAAGTGCCACTGTGCGCCACAGTAAAGATTTAATACTGTGCAAAACAGCCAAATTCCCTGACCTCTGGGGACTTCCTGTTGTGTGAATTAAATGAGATAATGCATGTCAAGGAAAAGTGCAGTGCCAGGCACATTTAGAGAAGAGCCTTCCTCTCCAAACAGAAGAGCAAAAATGAATGTGTCTTGAAGAAAAAAGTGTTTCAACAGTTAGGTCTCTTCAGAAAATAAGACAAGTGTCTTTTCCCCAACAAGAATGAAGGCCTCAGTCAACTTAACAGCACGGATTCTTCATATGCCCATTCCATCCCTCCTGCTCAGAGCAGAGAAGAAATGAACTATGCAGTGGCACTCATCCAGAAAGCAATGGGGCAGACCAGCCCTAGAGAGAGAACACTATGAGATGGCCTTTTCAGTAGAAATTCCAAGGAGATAGACATTAAGGGAAGAGCAACAGGAGCTGTAATACAGGGTTAGGGTGGCCCAGAATGACCACTGGCTGTGAGTGGAAGAAGATACCAGAAGGCATCTCATAATGCTAGTCATGAGTCTACTTACCATAAAGGTTATCTATATCAAATGAGCCTGAACTTATTTTATGCTTTCTGCAGCAGGCCTATGCAGCTAGAGAGACCATGGAGGTGATAAGATGGAAAAGGTTCCAGATTCCATGTAAGCCTGAATTCAAAGGCCCCAGGCTATAGGCAAGGAAAAGTTGGAAAGAAGTCCAATCCCCACATTTGGACATGATCCTTCCTTGGTTTTCTGCTGTCTAAACAGGCATATTGTGGCGAGGATGGTCAAAGTTCTCATTGGCGTGTTCCTGGAAGACTGCTGTGGAGCTAAATTCTCCAAAAGATTACCTATAACCCACTGATATCCTACAGACACAAACAAAACTCCTCACCCTCAATTTTTTATTCACGTTGACATCACTATGACCATCAAAAGCCATACTGAAGGAAAACAACCATGGGAAATTACTAATAGAAGAACTGTTCCACATTTTTGGTCTAGGGTCTCATTATAAATAATTTATTGTCACTAAAGGAATTTAGAGTTCCATAAGGCATAAAAAGCCTGGAAATAGTTTTATTCGTAAATAAATGCCAACATAAAATTGAGACAGCTTCAAACTCCAGGACTATTGAAATGAACAATATATACTGCCTGGATTATTTATTACAGTTGTGTTTATTGTTCAATGGGAAGATAATTCAATTCTACCTGAAGAGTCATTATATGGCCAAGCCCAGGAGGAGTACTTTGGAGAAGGGTTCATATTTCTTAGTTGTTCCATTTCAAACAAATTATTATTTTTGTATTTAGGACATCACCCAGGCAATTCCCTTCATGACTTGTAGCACTCTTGAGCAATTAAAATAATATATAAGGTGAAATAAGTAGGGGACAAGTGCCAAGTTCAAGATGATCCACAGAATAATGAAGAGCTCCAGAGAGGACTGATGTCTCTGACATAAGGCGAAAATAATCCATTCTGCTCAGGAAGACTTAAATGAGCAGTGAGCACGCATCACAGCAGGCATATTATTACCCAGCAGAGGCAACCTGCTCAACACAGGCCTCCTCTCCAAACAAGCCTCCTAACAGGAGACGTAAAAAAGGTACCTCCTGATGAGATGGAAGAATATCACTCGGCAAAATGCCTTAGCCATGGTACATGGCAGCATTCCCTTATTCCCCTTATCACATGGTTAGGTCAACTGGGGAGAAGAGCCTATTTGTAATGCATTCTTTGATTTGCAGATGACATGCCAGTGCTGGCAAGGGCAGAGGTCTCAGCCCATCAGAACAGCCCCCAGCATCCCTGGGCTTACATACCATCCAGGCCATTGTGATGAGTGTAGTTTCTTTTCCCCAGAATGCTCAGAGAGGTGTGATTTGGCGTGGTTAGCATCCGCTTGGTAGCTGGGGTTTGCAGGCTTGGTGTAGATCGAATTACATTAGGTTTCTTCGCAGGATGGATCTCTGACAGGGGGAGAAAAGGTTTCTCAACTCAGAGCATGTATTAAAAATCTGTGTGCACTTACACTGGCTAATAGGCACACATCTTATCTTTTAATGAGCTGAGAGTCAATTCTATATGAACCAGCATGTTTCCCCAAGGACTTGCATAATGAACAAACCTGAAATGTTGTTACCATGGCTTTACTTATCAAATGTGAGCTGGTCCTGACTGGAGCGCCGAGCCTCATGTTGTGAGTACAAGAAAAAAAACAACCACTTTGGAAAGTCACTCACAATAACATTTTTTATTTTTTTAAAAAGGGAATAAGGCACCTGACCCTTTGAGGTATAAATCAAAAGGTTATCTGGAGAGATAGCCTCAGAGAAATCAAGCTTTGTGTTCTGTCAAACCAGGAACATGTGGCATGCCTGGTTGTGTGAGAGCTTTCGGGAAAACAGGATTCTTCTTCTGGTTCTGCAACCAGGGTTAGGATCAATCACGCCCAGCCCAAAAAATTTTGATAGAGATGGAACCTAAAGCCAAAGTCCAAAAACAAGAGTCAGGAGGAGATAGTACAAGAAACGCTTTGGCCAAGGACATATCACAAAACTGTAATGCGTATGTGGTGTCCATATGTTCAAGAGAAGTATATTTTCAACAACACAGCCCAAGAACTGCCTATACTTTTTTGACACGTAGACGGACAATTTCATCTACTAATGCTGCAGAAATGAGATGTGTTTAAGGACCTCCTTCTCCAGCGCCTACCCTACTCACTGATTCTCAGGGTCGTCACCCAGCACCTGACTGTACAGTCCCCCCGTCTTCTCACGCTCTGCCCAAGGTGAGGGCCAGCATATCAGCCCAATTTTGCTGAACTTTAGGAAGAGCTGCTAGGATTGATTGAGTCTATTTCTTGGTCTGGCCAAAATCCTCTACTTGCCAAAATTTACAAGTGGCTCAAGTACTACTCCAAATATCATGCTGATTTTTTCAACATGGGCATGAAAGTTTGCAAACCTTATCTTTCATTACAACCTCCACATCCTGTACTCCATCCCAGACCAGATAACCTGCCTTCCCTGAACTTTTCAGGTCCTTGGACTGTGTTCATCTGGGTCCTATGTTCAGCTTGGCATCCTGAGGTGAGAGAACACCTTTTCCTAGTTTTCCATTTATTCAAATCCTATTTATCCTTCAAGGCTGAGCTCAACCATTACTTGATTTTCAGATAGGCTGTCTTAATACATTCACCAGGAACAGCTACTGCTTCCCCCAAGTGTTCAAAGTAATTTACTTGAATTCTTTTATAGGATTGAATCCTTTGTGTCAGAGTTCTTACTTGTGTCCTTTCCTCACTAGACAGTACGAATTTTGAGGGCAAGGGCGCTCTCATCTTGGCGTCTTCCAAATCACTTTGTAGTGTCTTGTATACAGTAAACACTCAGAAATATGTTGTGCAAAAATGTAGCTCAGCAAGGAAGAACGGCACAGCTTATCTGATAGGGACAGCCACCAATTCGCCCACAGCAGGAACACACAGTTACCCATGGAAAGGCTGACTGATATACAATATTACATTCTATTTTTCAATGATCAGAAACTTTCACTTGCACTGTGGGAAGAGGCTCCTAGAATTAGGAAGTGGGAAGTGTTTTCTAGGATTGGGTCCTGCAAAGGAATACAGACAGCAATCTTCAAGGACTTTACCGCCATAACCTAAGTCATGCCTGCCATAATAATCATGTGATTTTTGGTGTGTGGGGGTGGGTGTGCCAAAGCCCTGCTTAAGACCCTGAGGAATAAAAGAAGAAATAAGATGACAGAGTACCCTCAAAGAGGGAGTTGTGGGTTTTGACTCCTGGGATGCTATGATGAGGACCAGAAAGTATATCAAGTTCAAGGCTACACTTTGAGTTTTTAAAAGCCTGAAGTCTGAAGACTTCATAACTACAAATCATTCTGACAGAGCAATAAGGTTCAATGCAACTCTGAGTACATATTTCACCTTTGCTGAGAAAATAGAAAAGCAAGAAATATTAGAAGCACAAAAACACACCATTCTTGCTTCTAGATATATTAGGCACCATTAGCTTGTACATTATTTATCTTAAATATGAGCAAAATGAAAAAAGAGGTTATTGCCTAGTACTCTTTTTTCATATTATTTGTAAATTGTGTTATTTCAACATATAAATGGAACCATCATCCTTGGAAACTTATCAGTTATAAATTTTTTTAAAAGATAAGTTAAAAATTAGTTCAATCTCACAAACCAATTCTTCTCTATTGTGGGGGGTGGAGGGACAGGTAGAAGGATCTAAATCAAATTAAAAATATTCATCGTCTAAGTAATAATTGAGTAATTCATTTCTCTTTGCTTTTTTCTTAGTCTGTTTATTTCCATCAATGCACATTACATTTTTATTCAATAATTAAACCAAATAAATATATCTGTAATTCTATATGTATTTTGAGTGTGTGTGTATATACGTGTGTGTGGGGGTAATAAAAGGTTACCAAACAAAATAAATTTGCTATGCATTTCAAGGTATATAATTTCAGTTAATTAGAAGGCTTGAGTTTAAGTTTAGGTATGTCCATTTAGAATGATCAAATATCTACAACATACAGAAATTGTTCTTTGAGTTTTTCCTCTATTAGAAAATACCCACCTAAGTACCCAATGATACATGCCAAAGGCTTCCTAGTGCTTTTGCTTTTCAGTGGACTTCCAGATAGTTCAGCATGCCTGTCTGCATCTGAGGAGAGAAAGAAACATGGAGACAACCAATAAGGCCGATTTCTCATCCTACACCACTGCACATTGAAGGAATAAAAGGTGCAAGTGGATACCACTGCAAAATATTCACAGACTCCTGCATAATTTCCCGTTGGGTTTGAGGAAATCTTTGCTAGTTCCAGTTCCAAATGATCAAATGAGGGATTACCTGGAAAATCCTCATATTAAAGCCCCATATAAACATGGCTATATGATTCTTCTTTACTGTGTGTGCCCATCTGAAAAGCAATGGAAATAGGCCTCCTTTCTAGTCACTGCATTTCTACACTATATGGTAGAAAAAGCCCATAAAGTACAAGGTGGAATCAGTCCTAACAAAAGATGAATCTGGTATGGCAGGCGAGACTGGCAGCTAACAACGGTAACAGACGATGCCATCCCTGACCTGGATGGAGAGGTCCCCACGGAAACGCCTTAACCCATCTTGGCAAAACTCAGTTCCACTAAATGAGTCTCACAAGAGTCAAAATGGGCCATTTGGTTTTATCACTGATTTTCTAACCCTCATAGCCTACTATGATGTCATTAATGCTGAGACTTAAATGGTTACCTGTTTGCAGACAGAGTATTTGATCCATCAGTCAGAATAGGAAGATACTGTGGGGGATAGATATTAGCTCATAAAAGTTCTCATCACACTGCTCATGCCCTACCATAAGACATTTCAGACAGAAAAAAAAAAAAAAAAAGTGTATAACACAAATACTCTCTGTGCTTTAATTTGCTGTCATTTGGATGGAAAAGAGTAGATATGGAACACGAATGCCTCTCTTACCCAAAAGTCATAAGAACAGAGTTTGCAGGGACAAAACAAAACATGCATTGAAACTTTTTTTTTTTAACTTGCAGATATTGTCACAAGGCTTAACAAGGCAGTTTTAGCTGAAGTGATTTTACTACATGTCTTTTTTCATATTCAAATATTTGACAAGTGAGTTTTCTAATTCTACTAGAGGAGAGTTCTAGGAACCCAATTTTTTCTTTCATGGGCTAAGAGACCACATTTCTAGGCATACCTACAGGAAATTCCCTTTGATGTCCATAGGAACTCTGAGCTATTAAAACGTACAATTCAATCTGGAACTGCAAATTATTTAAAACAAAAACTTTTTCATGAGCTCTAGCCCTCTCTTTCACCAAGGAAACTTTTTCCCAGTAACTATTAAACAGAAGGTGGGAAAATAGCATTTTAAAAAACATGACATTAAAAAAAAAATACATACTGCAGAGAGCCTCACATAATAGGAATCTGAATATGTACCCCAACCACTGGCTAATTATTAGGCAACCAATGACAGCTATAAATGATCCAATTTCTTTTCCTCCCATTCAGCAAATTCCTTCTGGGGGGAAAAAAATTAAGCTATGAAACTCTTCACCTGTTGTGGATGTTAATGACAGTGATGACACAGGCAGAAATATTAAAAGCATTTTTTGGAGATCTGAAAAAAACACTAACAAGCAACCAAAACTCTGCAGGGATTAAAAAATGCCTGTCAAATCACGGAGAGTTAGTACTAAATAATTCCTTCTTACAATTACTAATTCACTTAAAATGCAAGTTATATTGGGGATGAGGACAAGAGAAAACGTTTGTTCTTCTCTATCATCAAAATAAAGAGTGGATGCAGCTAACAACCGAAATTGATATACAGATTCAATCCCAATAAAAATTCCACCAGCATTTTTTAAACAAATGGAAAGCAAAATTATCAAATTTATTTGGAAGGGTAAGGAGCCCTGAATAGCCAGAAACATCTTAAAAAGGAAAAGCGAGGTTGGAGGACTTACACTTCTGGACTTTAAATCATTACGTAGCCACAGTGGTAAAAACAGCATGGTATTGGCATAAAGATAGACATATAGATCAATGGGACAGAATTGATGGTTCAGAAACAGACACTCACATCTATGGTCAAGTGATTTTTGACAAGCCTGTCAAACCCACCCAGCTGGGTAAGAACAGTCTATTTAACCAATGGTGCTGGGGGAACTGGATAGCCACAGCCAAAAGAAAGAAAGAGGACCCCTATCTCACACCTAACAAAAATTAACTCAAAATGGATCAAAGACCTAAATATAAAAGCTAGAACCATAAAGCTCCTAGAAGAAAATGTAGGAAAACATCTTCAAGACCTGGTGGTAGGTGGTGCATTCTTAAACCTTACACCAAAAGCACACGCAATGAAAGGAAACATGGATAAATGGGACCTCCTCAAATTTAAACACTTTTGTGATTCAAAGGACTTCGTCAAGGTGAAAAGGCACCCCCTCAACTAGAGACAATGTTTGGAAACCACATATCCAATAAGGGTTTGATTTCCATTCTATATAAAGAGACCATACAACTCAACAACGAAAGAGCAAGCAATCCAATAAAAAATGGGCAAGACTTACACATTTCTCCAAAGAGGAAATACAAATGGCCAAAAAAGCACATGAAAAAAATGTTCCTTATCACTATTAGGGAAATGCAATTCAAAATGACAATGACATACCCTTGCACATCACATAGAATGGCCATTATTAAAAAACAAACAAACAGAAAACAGTAAGTGCTGGAGAGGATGTGGAGAAATAGGAACACTCCTTCGTTGCTAGTGAGACTGTAAAATGATGCAGCCTCTGTGGAAGACAGTTTGGTGGTTTCTCAGGAAGCTAAATACAGAACTGCCATATGATCCAACAATTCCTCTGGGTTTATATCCAGAGGAACTGAAAACTGTGACACGAACAGATAGCTGCACACCAATGTTCACAGCAGATTTATTCACAATTGCCAAAAGCTGCAAACAACCCAGGTGTCCATCAACCAATGAATGGATAAACAAAATGTGATATATACATATGATGGAATACTATGCTGCAGTAAGAAGAAATGAAATTGGGACACATATGATAACATGGATGAATCTTGAAGACATTATGCTAAGTCAAACAAGCCAGACACAAAAGGACAAACATTGCATGGTCTCACTAATATCAACTAAATAAGAAGAATAAATGCATGGAGTTAAAACCTAGAGTATAGGTTATTAAGAGATAAGAGGAGGGCTGTGAAGGAGTACTGATGCATAACGTATGTAGAAATTTTAATTAACTTGACTGTAAATGCATGGAAATGGATAGAGTTGATGGTAACACATTTACAGTGAGTAGCAGCTGTTTTATAAATGCGATTGTGCCTGAAAAGGGTGGTCGAGGGTTGTAAATGTCAACTGAAAGAAAGCTAGAGAATAATATAGGGAATGAATAACATAGCGAACCCAGAGGTAGATGAGAATTGTGGTTAATAGTACAAATGCAAGAGTGTCCTTCTGTGAACTAGAACAGATGTACGTCACTATTGCAGGGTGGTGAGAATGTGGAGAAGCATGGGAAAAATACAACTAATGTAACCTATGGACTCTAGTTAATACTGTAATATTCTTGCATCAATGTCAAAGATGTACTATGTTAATAATAGGGGGGTATGGAAAAAATATGTCAAATGTACACTATGGACCATAGTTAGAGGTTAAGAGTCTGATAATATTATCTCATAATCTGTAACAAATGATACACAACAGTGTGGTGTGTTGGTGAAGGGTTGCTGTATGGGAATTTACACATTGTTTTGTAAGTTCACAAAAAAAATATTAAAAAAATTTTTTTAAAACCATACCAAAAATTAATATATAAATAGTCATCTTGACTATTTCTTCATTGTCTTGAACAAAGATGGTTATTTTACTAGTAATAACATTAGCTTTGCTCTATTCAATAGTCTAGAAGGTCCAAAGGAAAACAGCCAATGTAGCTGCAACTGATGGGCTTTAAACACGTTCCCATATCACTATCACCTTGACAAGAATCAACAAATCCATGAAAGGAGTCATCAAGACAATACTCAAAAGATATTTTCTTTTAAATTATACTAATTTGCTTCTAATTGCTCATTATATTAGGAAGATTAATTACGTGATGTTCCAAGTGATAATTTATATTACAGAGCACTGCCGAATGGAAAATCCAAGTCCTTTAAAAGGATCCGTATTTCACTAACCCTCTTTACTGTTTTGTTGTTGTTGTTTTTTTAAGGAAGTACCAGGGACTGAAGCCAGGTCCTCGTACATGGGAAGCAGGTGCTCAACCACCGAGCTACATCCGCTCCCCTCTTTACTGTGTTTTAAAGACAGTATTGGGGGGGCGGATGTGGCTCAAATGGTTGGGCGTCCGTCTGCCATATGGAGGGACCTGGGTTCGATCCCCAGGACCTCCCGGTAAAATAAAAATATACAGAAGGCGCATGGGCTGCCAGGCTCTGTGTGCCAGTGAGCCACCAGGCCCCGGGAGCCAGGCAGCAAGATGATGATGTAAAAGGAGAGAGACAAGATGAGATGCTCCGAAAGCTCCGAAAACCAGGAGCTGAGGTGGCGCAGATGGCTAGAACACCTCTCTCCTACATCAGCGGTCTTCAGGATCGAATCCTGGTGGAGACTGGAGGAGGAGGATGAGAAGAGATGAAACAGACACAGAGAATTGCCCAGTGAATGGACACAAAAAAACAGCAAATGGGGAAGGGGGGGTTTAAAATGGATAATAAATAAATCTTAAAAAAAAAAAAATACAGACAGTATTGGTAGCAAGAATTATCAGTTTCAGCTACGAAGAATTTGGGAAGAAAGGTGTAAAGAAAATGTAGTCACTGTTTAACATCAGCTACCCAGTGACATGCCCTGAACATGAATGGAAAAGGAAAAATATTCTCTGCCCTGAGGGAATTATCATAAACATAGGATTACCAGGTACATGCTTGAATTAGTTAAAAAGAATCCTGGTCTGTACACAAGACCAGACCAAACAGTGGTGTCATGTCAGTCCCAGCCCCCAAATTACTCAATTAACTCTATTTAAGCAGAGATTATGCATTAGCATCATTAAAAGTACACAGATAAAATAAGCACACCTGAGAAATATCCAAAGAAGCTAAAGGAATCAAAATCTGCACAGGAGAACATTTGTATCTCACTCAAGTTACTTGACCAAACACAAGGCACATTTCTTTGGCTTCCTACAAAATGATCTATTATCCCTGGATATAACCCAGAAAGGCACTGTTACTTTTATTGTTACTCATGGCTATTTTCCTGCAATGTTATGGAAATATTAGGAGGGAAAATGAAATGGAAGAACTGCAAGAAGCACATACTGAATTAAAATTCACAAAAACATCTCACATGGGCTGTCAAGATTGTGGTCAAAATAAAGTCACCAGTAGAATTTTCTTATAAGAATTGTAAAAGCACTTCTAAGCAAGACACAAAACCCATGTACCATAAAATATAATTGATAAATTTAAATACATTGAAAAAAATCCGCTTGGAAAATGAATCATTAAAAAAAAAAAAAATGACAAATGAGAAAATATTTTCATTGCATACCACAGATTAAGAACTAATGTCCCTAAAACATAAAAAGTTCCCACAAGTCAGTAAGAATAAGTCTATCTAGTAGCAAACAGACCAGAGGCAAAGCTAGCTGACGGAAAAGTAAATGCAAATGACTACCAAATATGTATGCAAAGATTTCCATCTCATTCCTAACGAGGAAAACAAACTAACATAACTTATATGTCATCTAAACTAGTCAGGATTGATAACACTGCTGGCAGGATTCTAGAATGAAAGGCATTCTCTAGACATTGTAGGTAAGAGTGTAACTTGATTGTTTTTCTGGAGGACAACTGGGTAATGACTATCAAAATTCGAAATGCATGTTCCTCTTTAGTTTCCTTAACAAATAGTGCTGGGAAAACTGGATTTCCACATGGACCCCTACATCTCACTCCACGTACAGAATTAAGTCGAAATGGGTCAATGATTGAAATATAAGCACTAAAGCCGTAAGAAAAAACTTAAAAGGAAACATAGGGGTAAATCTTCATGACCTTGGATTTGGCCATGGATTCTTAGATTTGACACCAAAAGAACAAACAATGAAAGAAAAAAGAAATAAATTGGACTTCATCAAAATTAAAAAGTTTTGTGCAATGAAGGACATTATCATGAAAGTGAAAAGACAACCTACAGAATGGGAGAAAACAGTTGTAAATCATTTATCTGATAAGGGTTTAATGGCCAGAATATATAAAGAACTCCTAAAACAAGACAAACAACCCAATTAAAAAGTGAGCAAAGGATCTGAATAGACATTTCTCTAAAAAACATACATGAATGGCCAAGAAGCACATGAAAAGATGCTCAAAATCAAAACCACAATGAGATACCATTTCATACACACTAGGATGGCTCTTAATAAAAAAAGAGAAAATTAAAAGTGTTGATGATGATGTGGAGAAATTGGAACCCTCGTGCACGGTTGGTGAGAATGTAAAATGGTACAGATGCTGCAGAAAGCAGTTTGGTAGTTCCTCAAAAAAGTTAAATATAGAATTACTTTATACGCTCAAAAGAATGAAGCAGGGACTACAACCAATACTTGAACACCAATGTTCAAAGCAACCTTATTCACAATAACCAAAAGGTAGAAACCATTTGAGTGCCCATCAACAGATGAATGGATAAACAAAATGTGGCCTATACATATGATGGAATATTATTCAGCCATAAAAAGTAATGAAGTTCTGATCCACACTATAGCATGGGTGAACCTTGAAAATACTATGCTACACAAAATAAGCCAGACACAAAAGGGTAAATATTGTATAATTCCATTTATATGAAATATCTAGAATAAGCAAATTCATAAAGACAGAAAGTAGATCAGTGTTTATCTCCCTCTAGGGGAGGTGGGAATGAAAAGTTATTGCTTAATGAGTACAGAGCTTTTGTTTGGGGTGATGGAAAAGTGTTGAAAATAGTGATGATGACTGCACAACATTGTGAATATAATCATTGCCACAGAATTGTACACTTAAAAATGGTTAAAATGGTTACTTTTATGTTATACATATTTAATCAAAATAAACAATTTTAAAGTAATTTAAAAGATGCATAGACTAAGTTTGAACAGACAGACAAGGCACTGATGACAGTGATTACCTTGAAGAGGGTAAACCAGGAATGGGAATGGGGCTGAGATTTGTACACACTTTTTTTTTTTTACCTGTATAAAATTTCAATGTATCTACTCATATATAAATCTTTATTAAAAATAAAATCTCTACCAAAAATACCAAAATAAACTAAACCAAACTGTCCTAATATTAGAGCTTAAAATTTCACAGAAGTTTATACAATTTATTACACAATAGTAACTTTTGCTGAGGATCCACTTCTCTAGGCACCTCAGCTTCTACGAACACTGCTAATACATCCACCTCTATTTAAACTGAGTCTCTGAGCAGGCTGAAATTCAAAGAGTGATAATCTTGTGTTCAACAGGTGTTGGGTGATTCTGGATATCTTTTGTTGACAATTTCATAACATTTGGTGACAATAAACATTATAGCTTTTTTAATGGGGGTGGGGGAATGGGAGGTCAAGGGAGAGACGAGATGCTGTCAAACTTGACGTTGTGTTAGTGCAATGTTGTCAGTCTGTAAAGCTTGTCAAGAGTACAATTTTGGTCTACCAGTCCATTTCTGATAAGCACTATCTAGGTGGTAAAACTGGCTTGAGCATTCTACTAATGTTAATAATTTTGGGCATGGACTTTATTTATTTATATATAAAGGCATAATATATTACAATAAATACTTAGGTATTTGGGAAAACTGATTTTAAAAATCTTTTTTTATCTATATCTCGTATGTACACCTTTCTAAACATATGGTAGTCATACTATAGACTTGTTATTTAAGTTTTTTAATTCTTTACCTTTTGAGTAGAAAATATGTACCCATGGTTCAAAATTAAAAATGTTTAAAAGGATTAACAATGGTAAGTCTCCTTTCCCTCTTTCCTTCAGCCTCCCAGTCCCTCTTCCCACAGATGTTATTACTATTTGAGATATTGTATGCATATGCAAGCAGAGTCCCGTTTACTATACTATATTTCTTAACACTGGTTTCCTAACGAAAATAAAGACAAAACAGCATTGCTGTGACCAACCCCCACTCCTAAATTTCCTCTAAATGTTGCTTAACTTATAAATCAAGAACTCATAATTATGATTATCCCCTCCCCCATCTAACTGAGAATTTACCTCCTGGGCTCCCCACTGCTTCACTCTTAGGCAGCCTGTTGTCCCATAGACTGCCACAACATTAGTTGTGACAATGCTGCCAAGGCCAGAAGCCATAGAAGGGGTCAACCAACTACTCTAGGGCGTAAAAGAGAAAGTCTCAGGTTCACATGGAAAACGATTTTCCTTCCTCAACAATATGCTCAATTTTTCAAAAATGCATTAATTAGAGGTCTTGATCCATTAATGTTTTCAGGATTATAAACTTCCATCTGACCTGAAAACACATTCATATTGCATCACAGTGATTCTCTACATTTTTTGGATGGTGAGGCGGGGAGGGTGTCACCACTACCTTTGAGAGAAATCAATGAAAGCTTATAGATCCCTGAGACGGTGGACAGCAGACATGGTTGTCTCTGCACAAACAAGCCAAGATGAAGGGATCTGCTGAACAGGTTGTAACAACTCACATGTAAGAAGGGGAAAGATGGCATAAGAATCAGATGCTAGGAAAAGAGAGACTTCATTAGCTGTTTGTCAAAAAAAACAAACAACAAAAAACCACAAGTTCTAAAATCTTATAACTTTAAATCTCAGGAGTAAAATTAATTAGTCTAAGAATCTGATTCTACATGTAACATGATGACCAATGAAGTGAAATACAAAGTAAAACATAATAAGTTCTTTGAATCTCATCACAACAAATGACTGTTCTTTTTTATTATAATCTATGTTCATAAAAATACAGATAATTTAATCTTAATTCTTTTTTTTAGAAGCATAGGCCTTCAACTGAGAAAAAAATTAAAATGAGGCAACAGAAAAACATAATTCATTGAAGAATAATGAAATAAAGACAATGTGCAAATGAACTGAGAAATTAACAGAAGAGTCACAGGAAACAGAAGCTTCCTCCAGTAGCCAAATTAGTTGGGGATGGTTTCTTTTCCATTCACAGGAACAAAGATGATACTGGATCCCAAACAATTTTAATGGAAGAATTTCATTCATTTTCTTTCTCAAATGTTTATTATATTCTGATGTGTTTTAAATCAGGAGAACAGTTTAGATGAATATGAATGTATTCGATTTTCTAGTTTCTTAAAATGAGTAAGAAAGTGATCATAACATAAGACCATGAACTCAGAAATGCCAGCACCAAGCCATATAGGACTAAGTTCTAAATTATGCATGAGTCTTAATGCTGTTAATTTAGCTAATTTTCACTACATGACACTCTTGAGATTGCCACCAATTGCCACTCCCTTTAAAAAGCACCTTCTTCCTCCTCTTATAGAAAATTAACTTTAGGAATAAAAATTGTTTTTTAATCTTCATTCCTTCAAAAGCATCTACTCAAGGTCTTTAAGATTTCCTATCTGTTAGGCAAGAAAGCTTCAGAAAGCTAGTTTTCTCATCCCTTAAAGAAAAAAAAGTTGCAGGCATCTAACATGCTAGCCAGGAACATGACTGAAAACTAGCAAGACTAGCATTTGTATGAAGTTAGCATACAAATTATGGACACATTTTCCGGTGCAAGGTACAGAACAATCCACAAGTCACTGGCACAAAGGACCTTTGTTCTAACAACAACAAAAAAGAAACATAAGCAAGATTGAATGTGTTAAAAATGATGGCCATGTAAATGTTATGTGGAAATATATATGACACATTATGAAATGGAAACTAAATTAAACAAGTAGAAAGAATGCTCAACCACAAATTCAGACTCTAACTTCTAGAACCTAAACATGTATTTTCAGAAAATTCACCAAAAGACTTCAGAATTCATTTGTCAAATCTTCTAATAAACATAGCAAGTTATGAAGCACCGTGGATTTCCATAATGTTGGATGACAACTGTAAAAGATTCGTGGGAAAATGAGGTTGACAAAGTCACACAATTCTTGATTACTGTAAATTGGAGGACCGGACTTCGCTCTCTCAATAATGGAGTCTCACTCTAACACTATCTTAAGGACTCTATTGTGGCACTACTAAGAGTGCTTCAATAAGGGCCCTTTAGGCAATTCCATCCCAAAATCCCACTGGATAGGATCACCTCCAACCAATCTTTTGCTGAGCACTATTCTCTAATAAAAATTACAGAGATCTCAAAAAAATTTTTTCAGGTTGGCATGATACAAATGGCAGCAGACAAAAACAATGTTAAAAAATAAACCAAATAAAAGGCTGTACACAAGAACTTATG
>JAQZBX010013249.1:0-40094 GCA_029593785.1 Cabassous unicinctus | reverse complement strand
AAACCTTTAAAATTGTGTATGGAATTATCTGTCTGAAGAACAAAGAGGTGTGGTCCTGTATTCACATTCAAAGAGCAAGGAGGGGAAGGAGCTTTGCTCTGATCACCACTACTGTTTTATGGATCTCAGCAACAATCCCAGGATTCAGTGACACATGGTCTCAGGAGGAAAATTCTCAGGTAATTTTTCAAGGAGAAGTGTTTCCTGGGCAATGAGATTGATTCAGGCCATGGTGAGTTCAACCCTTTGAATATGATCTATCAAAATGGGATTCTCAGAAATTTGAGAACCCTGGATTTAAGGTACATGTTGGGTGTTTAACTGTAGCCCCTTGGAGTAGATACATATTGGCCCTATTCTCAAAGTCACACTTGATCCTCAGCCATATCTGGCTCCCTGATCAGCTCCTGCAGCACATTTCTGTACTGGAATGGAAGGACCCTGGGCTTAATGAAAGGTGGAGAACTGAACATATCCAGCATCCTCCTCACAAGGGATCACCAAAAAGAATCCCCCCTTTCCTTTTTAATATTTACATAGAAATATAATACACACATTCAAATCACCACTTAGGTAACCAGATGAAATCATAGCAAATATGCACTTAAATTCAGCTTCACCCTTAGTCTGGAATTCATTTCCTGGGCATCATGGACCTCTTCCACAATAATATGAAACCACTGGGTTTCTTCCTCTTTTTGTGGAAACTCCCAGATGTGAGTGCCTCAGGGAATCAGCCATGAATTAAACAGGAAGATGCATCTGAGCACATGACTCACTATGGTTCTCTTTGTCTTCAAGTGTGCTTTCCCAGGTGAAGCTGCAGTAGTTGGGACCTGGCAGGTTGAAGCCCTCACAGCCACTGCCCATTACCTGCCCTGGCTCCAAAACTCCTTAACCAGCTATCATATGAATGGGCATGGAATCGGTTAGTGCAAAAAGGAGTGGTGGAAGCACAAACAGCAACCCAACATTTCAGTCCCATTTTGGCAATGCCAGGGACAATCCAAGAACAAATTTATATGAAGTTGATCAGCATGGGAGATGAGGACATGATTGTGTATTACTGTGCAAGAGACACAGTGAGGGGAACTCAGTGTGAGTCCAGATTCAAATGTCCCCTGCAGTACCCAGGAGGGAGCTGGGGCTGCAGGGGGTGCTCACTACCATTAGGAAGTGATCAGGGGTCACTTGCAGAGGCAGGTGCAGAGAGACCCTGGGGAGGAGTTTCCTGGCCTTTCCAAGGTCTCCCTCTTCTTCCTCCACATGTAACCCCCAGAGAACCACCATTGCAGTGGTTCATTGCATTTTTCTAAGCAGTGTTATGATGTATCCAGGATTCAAACATTTTTAATATTATTGCCCACTTGTGGAAATGATATGGATATGGATATTGATATAGATATAGATATAGATATAGGCAAAGATATAGATAGAGATGTTGAAAACTTATATGTGTGATACAATGTTCATGTTTATATTAGAATTATAATTAATGTTGCCTTAAATTCCTGCAGGTATCTGGTCCTTGATGTCACATAATATAGAGAGAACAAAGTGGACCACCTAGATGTTGAACCTAATTCTGTGCCTGGATTTCCTCTTTTCCCCATCTGAGAACATGGAGCTCTACATAATGGTGGTTGGGGTGTTTTGACTGGGCATTCTAAGAAAAGTGACTCAGTCTACTACCTTGAGAGAAATTTATATATATATAAATATCTCCCAACCTTCCATGACTGTGGGATGACTTGCAACATGTTTCCTGATATTCTCTTAATTCTTAAACTATCAGATCAAAATTGGTGACATCAGTAACCAGATGAAGTACTGTTCACCTCATGTCACTGCCTCCCCAAATCTCTCTGGGCTGGTGATGTGTGCCCTGAATCTTCTTTTTTATTTAGTTCACATAACCAAGGTTATTTAAAAGCCAGGTTACAAAATACTCCATTCAAGGTCTGCTCATGTTAGAATGAGAAAGAACCAGAGTTTTAGCTGCAACTGTATCTAAATCAATAACTTTACAGGCAAGGACAATGAGAGTGAGAATGGTTTACTTCTCCAAATCCTGTAAGTGTCAAGTATCAGGGGCAGGAGCAACCCAAGTGTTCTTTGTGCATTAATGGAGGTCAGAGGTGAGGGCACACATAGGTCCTCTCTGGCTCCAAGGGGGGCTAATACCATTAATTACAGCAATAAAATATGTAACATCCCTGAAAACTTACAAAATGTACTCACATGAAATTACTGTTGAGGAATTACATCAGAAAAGCAGAGAATGTTGATCCAAGCACCCTTCCCTTCACTGAAACAAAGAAATTTGTGAAAAACAAAATTGTCAGGAATATGAATATATATATTCTGTATATTTATTCCATTATATACATATCCTGGAAGCAGAGGCACATTGAGAAAATTGTCAAAGCCATCATGATCTTGCACACATCTGGCCCCTGACCACCTCATTCAACATTTTCTACCCTGTAGTTGGAGGAAACTGGGTTTGTTAAGGGGGAACCCCAGGGAGACAACTGTCTTCTTCAAGGTCTCAACCAGCATCTTCCTCTAAATATCACCTAAGACAAGGGCATCCTCTCATTCCTATTCATTTTACATAGAGTAAGCTTCCACATGCAAATTGCTGCATGGCTGAACAGATGAAAACATAGCACATGTTTGGTTAAATTCAGGTTACTCCTCATTTGGTAAAATATTTCCTGTGCTTCTGGACTTCATCTACCAGATCATGAAACACTTGTGTTTCTTCCTCTTTCTAGCTTCAGCTCCAAGATATGAGTTTCTAAGGGATTCAGCCATGAAAGTAATGGGCATGATGCCTTTGAGCACATGAGTCACTGTGGATCTCCTTGTCCTCAGGTATCCTGTCCCAGGTGCAGCTACAGGAGTCAGGACTTGGCCTGGTGAAGCCCTTGTAGACCCTGCCCCTCACCTGCACAGTCTCTGGATTCTCTTTGACCAGCCATAATATGAGCTGGATCCACCAGGATCCAGGAAAAGTGCTGGAGTGGGTTGCTGCCATGGGGAATGATGGGAAAACATACTATGACCCAATTCATCAGACCCAACTCAGCATCACCAGGGACACCTCAAAGAATGAAGTTTATTTAAAGTTGAACAGCATGAGAGCCAAGGACATGGGAACTTATTACTGTGCAAGAGGCACACAGTAAAGGGAAGTCACAGTGTGCCCAGACACAAACCTCCCTGGCAGGGCATAGGAGGGTGATTGACTGTAGGAGGTGCTTGAGTCCACCAGGTGGTGCTCAGGGGACAAACCCCAGGAGCAGCTGAAGAGAGACTGGGAAGGAGGTTTCTGGCCTTGTCTAGGCTTCCCTCTTCTTGCTGCACAACATTTAACTCCCTAGTACTGACCCTGCATCTTTTCTAATCAGTGCTATGATGTATGTAAGATTTGAGTAAAATACATAATTTTAAAAATTTTTTATTATGTTTGTGTGTATAATTCTTTGTGTTTTTTCTTGCTCTTTATTATGGATATGGCTGAAAATATAAACAAAACTTTTTTCAATTGATCATTGACTCTAATTCTCTGAACTTATGTCAATTTTCTGAGTATGTTCTTGAAAAACAGCCATCCCACACCATCAGGTAGAGCTTGTGTCCTCATATGGATGGAGGAAGAAGAGGGAATCCCTGGCATGGCCAGAGGGGCAGTGCCAAGGGGCTTCAATTTGTTCTCTCCATCCTATATCACATCTAGGACCACAGCCTTGTGCTTAATTTGAACCCTTATAAAATCTGATGCCATCACATGGGATGTTATAATTATGTAACACACAGAACACATCTCTTCAATGTATGAATTAGAAAAGGAGAAAGTATAAGATTAAAAATAGCAGGCTTACAATATTTGTTTATTTTTCACTTATCCAAAAAGTATACCTGAAACCATTTATAATTAATTAATGTATTTATTGTATTTTAATATTTCATGGATGTAATAATCAATGATGTATCTGGGTATTATTTACCCTAAAATTATCAAGTATCTTCATATAAAAAAATGAAAGGTCCACACATAATTTTCTGTGAAACAGGCATGGTCATTAAGAAGAGCTAATTCACATGCTCCTAGGTGCACAACCACAGGTTTCAACAGGCAGAACTAAAGTGACATTCTTCTGTGGAAAACACTGACTATCAGACATGCACTTGGAATTCATGTTTTGGGACATCCTGGAAAACAGAGGACCTCTTCATCTGCCTCTATTCAGCACTTCTGACTGACAAATAGTTTTCCCCTTGGTGCATCTAGATTTTTAAGAAATGAGCCTTCCTGTTCCTGGATGTGAGGGCTCAGGTGCACTTCCTGGGATCCAGCCAAGGAGTGAGGATATCCTCCCAGAACTTTAGCATCACCTGGGAGATAACTGGTTCCTTGTCCATTGTATTTTCTGAATTCCAGCTTCCTGGGGAGAGGCTGGGACATGTGGGCAGGGTGGACAGTGGTGGGAGCATCATCCACAAAGCAGCCAACAGGACTACCACAGCCTCACCTGGGACCCTCCAGAGCCAGGAATATTTACAAGTGAGCCCTGAGGTATGAGGACAAAGGTGAGCATACTGCTGAGTTAAGGGATACCCATGGCCCCAGGGTAGGGCACGAGACACAGATCTCCCCTGGAGGGAACCCCGCCGTGTGTATGCTAAGGGCTCACTAATACCCATGGAGCATAGGGACCAGCCCCCTGCAGTGGGAGGATAAGGAGTTCCCTGCATGAGCCTTTCACTTTCCTCTCTCCAAGCAGACAGATTCCCCCAGAACCCTGCCTTCTGACTATTCTGTTTTTCTTACTTCTTCAGAACCACAGCACTAAAGTGAATAATATTTGCCCATATTCCTTTGACTTTCACAGACACTTAAGAGAAAGGCAGCTGTGACCTGGAATTGTGCCATGTGATGTGCAAGGCAGCTCACATATCCTTCTACCCCTGGGTGATTTCAGCATCTCCTGCTGCTGTACCTCCTTCCTTGGTTCAAATTGACAGAGGTGAGATTATGAGAGAAGGCCAATAAATAATTCATATAGAAATTAAACTTTGTGTCCCTACCAAATCAATTTTTGGTTGTGTGATCCATTCATCCCCTTTTATTCACTTCTATAATGCTTTTAATATGTATTTATTTACTATCTTGAATATGCCAAGAACACTTCTTCAAGACTATTGGGGAAAATCCTAACCATGGGAAGCTAATTCTTGTGAACACAGAAACTCATTGGAAAGGAAGTAGGTTTGAGCAGGGAGAGGGATGCCTTGGACACTTCCCATCTTTAATCTCAAATGTGCATCCCACATGCCAACCACTCCCTGAGCTACTGGGAGACAACACAGCCCTTCTCTTACTATTTGCACTGATTTTCTGGGTTTCATGGGATGTATCCTAAAGAATATGCAATCCTTTTGTTCCTTTCTCCTCCTGTGGCTGATTGTGGCTTTGAGCTTCTCCAATGTTTTTTTTTTCACTAGTTATTATTTTTATTGATAAATTCATAAGGTAATATGAGTGCTATTGCTTTTTTTTTCTTTTTTTTTCTTTTTTTTTCTTTTCTTAATTTGCGGGTGTTCTCCAATGTTTTTAGAAATATTGTGATGGGGATGAGTTCCATGAAGTGGGTGACTCAGTGTGTTTCCTGTTTCCAGGTTCCCTGTGCCAGGTGAAACTCCAAGAATGAGGACCAGGACTATAGAAACCCTCTTAGACCTTTTCTCTCCCCACCCTAGGTCTCTGTGTTCTACATCAGAGTCAGCAATTCCTGCTGGAGATGGTTCCTCCAGCTCCAGAATGAAGCTGCAGTAGAGGAGGGACATCAGTGCTGGGGTTGGCACAGCATAGAACCCGTCCCTCTACAGCTGACTCTCTGACTCCAAAGACATACCCAGGAGCAGGTCATTCTGGAGCTGAGCTGTGAGACAGAAGAGAACAAAGTCATGTATTACTGTGAGACACAAACAGTGAGAGGAAGGCAGTGCCACCCAGGACAGGGCTGGACTTCAGGGGAGTGTTCAGAAACTGCTAAGCCCAGGGAACCACCCCCAGGGGACTGGCCTCAAATTCTGGTGAAATCTTGGTATGATTTTCTTTTCCAGGTCTGATATTTATCTCCCAGATGCATAGACAAGAACTTCTTAGGAATTTCTAAAACCTCCTGGGTCTATATGGCCAATTTATCTGAATATTCAGTCACAATGCAAAATTTCTCAAATCACATATTTTTAACTTTATTTGGTTTTCCTTTATTTTTTTCTTTTGGATTGGTGTGGGGAAGATATATGGCATATTTTGCTATTAAGGATGATGTTTGATATAGGGTTTTTGTAAACAAACTTTATAATTTTAGAATCCTCCTATTCATTCCTTCTTTGACAAAAGTTTGCCTGATGCATGAATGCTGGTTTTGTCAATGCTTTGTACTTACTGAGAATACAAACTTTCTATTTTATTCTATGAACAAGGCAATTTAAACGAATATATCTGCAAATATTTTTCTGAGACCTGCATTCACTGTTACAATTCTTAATTAGTCATGAATTAATACATATGTTGCCTCATTTTTTTGGCTAATACTGTGTCAGGTATCACTTTCTTGTAAATTTATGAGCTTTATTCAGATATAACTTTCATTTTCATAGTATGTTATCATGTTGATGATTAGTACTATTCTATCATTATAAAATGATTTGTGTGATTTTCCTACCTTTTCTGTTTTCATATACATTTCATGTTATATTGATGCTAGACATTATCTGTAATTCTTTTTGAAAAATGGTACTGAGAGACTTTTAAGGAATTTATGCATTGTATTTAACTATCCAGTTATTTGGCATACATTTTATATAAGGTTTTCTTAGATTTTTTTCTTTGGGATTTACTCTGACAACCTGTTTTCATTCAAAAGATTGTATCTTGTGTTCTTTCTATACTCTTGATCATGAAAATACTTCTTGTCTTTGTTAACTTATGCTATCTGTTCCACTTCATTTATTTCTGCTCCTTTCTTTATTATTTTCTTCATGATAATTCTTTTTGTTTCCTTTTGCTCTCCTTTTTCTGGCTTCTTTAGTTGGACCATGTCATGATTAATTTTATGCCTTTCTTTAATTAATAGTTAAATAATTGAAATATATATATATATGTCTCCCTAAAACTACTTCATTAATAGTTACCTCCCAAACAAAGTATTTTTGGTGAATTAACATCATCACCTATATTCCACATGTTTACCAGAACTTCATATTATCATTTTTTAATGTTTTCCCATAGCCATTATAATGAGAGTGAAGTGGTAGTCCACTGTGGTTCTAATTTGCAATTCTCTCATAACTATAGATACTCTTTTCAGGATCTTCAGCATTCACTAATATTTTTGGTGAAATGTGCACTCAAAAATTTACATATTTTAAAATTTTATTTATATGTCTTCTTTTTATTTAAGGGAATGTTTCCATTTTTTTGATGAATATTTTTATCATAAATGTTATTTATAAATATTTTCTCTTGATTTGTGGCATGAATTTCAATTTAGTTCAATTTGTTTTAATTTTTCCCATTACAATGGTTTTTCAGCTTATTGATTTCTTTCTATGCTGGAGACCTGTGAACTAAAACATCAAGTCCTCTGACCTATGGACCCCACTGCAGTGGAGGGTAAGGGTCATCATCACCCAAGATACATCTCCATCCAATAGAGAAAGACCAGGAGGCCTGTCACAGACATTGGAGCACAGGGACTCTGACTTCCAGTCAAGCTCACTGTGCTGGGCCACTTTACCTTGGCTATTAGCTCCTTCTGATTCTGGGAAGGATGCCCTCCCCAGTGGAATTCCTGGCTCTGCCCTCGGGTCTCTGTGTCCACTGAGAAGAATGATTCACTGGTCAGCATGTACAATGTGCCCTCCTAAGCATCTGGGATGGGTCAGTGTTGGCTGTACTGACTGTGCTTTCATCAGCCATGTGCTCCTGGCTCCTGGCAGGCAGGCCTGGCTCCTCTCAAAGGGTTATCTGCAGAGCTCCCAGGCAATATGGGGAAAGACAAACCCAAAATGCAGGCACCACCCAAGTCTCAGATTGTTCATGTTTGTGTTAGTTCTGTTTGCCAATGGAAAATACATAAGCAAGCCTAAGGTCAGTATGGGGGACAGTTCCCATGTGATGAACACCAGGAGAAGGACAAAATTGGGGCTTATTGTTACAAAATCTGTCAGAGCATGTGTATGTGTATGTGTTTAAACATGTGTGGGTGTGTGCATGTATGCATGTTTGTGTGTATGTTATGTGTATATAGATGTGTGTAGGCTTTAAGACACATAGCTCTGTGTGTGCAGGTGTTCTCTGATTTGACCCTCAACTCAAAGATCCCAAATGAGATGAGAGTTGCCCCTGACTCCTGAAACTCCAGGTTTGTCTCTAATTCTCCATACATGCAATTGTGCTAGAGCATCTGGCAGGCTCCAGGAAAAGATATCTTGTGATTTCTATAGAATCCTGTGTTTGGTCTACCTACAGAGAAAGATGGATTACTAAGGACATTTCACTATGTCAAGAGATGGTATCACCATTGTGTGGTATCTCTAAAGAGCAGTCTGAAGCCAAAGGTACAATCAGGTCACAATAGGCAAGGGCTTATGGGAAAGAAATGCTCTGTGAGTTCAACAGGAACCTCCTTGCAGGGCAGGGGCTTGGTTGCAGGGGCCACCCAGGACCCACTGAACACAGAGTGCAGCTTCAGAGCAGATGCATGAGGTTTTTGGGAGGGGCTTCCTTTCAGGGAAGAGTTCTCCTTTTTCAAAACACAGTATAAAATAAGAATTTAACTATGTCCGCTGATGTGTCTAATAATATTCTATTCATTTGTGAACATTTGCCTAACTCAAAAAGGCAATGGGAAGCCATTTCAAATTGGCATTTCTAGGTCTTATTGATGCTTTAATAATGAGGAGATGGAGAACAAGGATGGCTTATGAATTCATTATGTGCAGAATTTTGAGAGACACAGATCACCTGAAAATATGTTGTTTTTCTCTACACTTCATGCTTCATTTATCACAATGCCTTTAATGATGACCTTCCATTATCTTCAAACATTTGGACTCAACTTTCTTTAAGTCCACATTCCATTCTTTGTTAATACTCTCTACATGTTACAATGAAAATAAAAGCCTTCAGATGGACTTTCTCCAGATCCTCAATATGAACTTCACAAACATTGTGTCCTTCCCTTTCTTGTCTTCTTTTAGAGTTTTGATCACTGTTTATCTTAAAAGACATCTCATATAAATATTTACTTCTTTTCTCATTCTACTGCAAATTAGTCATTTGGTTACGTCTTCACAATAGCACTTAAAAAATCAAGTGTTGGAGTCTACCCACTGCACATTTTAATATAATCCAAATGTATCAGTAGCTATTTTTATTTTAATATTTTACCTTTCCTGGGGGTGAGCAGACATAAGCACCTCATCCTCACCAATAGAAGCATATTAGATTTTCTTCTTGAAGAATTTATATCAGTCTCCCTTCATGTCTCCAAAGGTCAGGACACACAACTCTGCAACTTTGCAACACTCTGTGACCACTTGGTGAGTAAAGGGCACACCTAGTCTGGGATGTTGAGTGCTGTCTCTTCCTCTCCCCTTTCCCAAAGCAGATCAGTCCATATTTCCAGCTCTTAAATAGAAGGACCTTATTTGTCCTGTTAATCTGACTTACCCTACTTTCACTTTAACAAATTTCAGTCATAGAGGTGATTTGTTGTATAATTCACTTGACTACTATTGAATAGCCAGGTTGCATTATCCTGCATGCAAGGCTGTGTTCCTGAAATGATAAGGCAAAAAGAGATGTTCAGAAACAACAAGATCTAAATGAGTCAATGTAGAGGTGGTGATATTGAAGCTGAGGAAGTTGATCTGCCCCACTCAGGTGTGACATGTCAAGGAAAAGACCAGAGCAGCTGTTACTTTTGTAATTGTGGTGGTACAAGGTGAGGCTCACATAAATTCCCACATTTGGTTCCCAGGGTGATGATAACACTAATAATAACAAACATAACATCAATTACTCTATGTTTCTACTATAAAATTCACAATATTTCTCCTGAGATTGCCAATTTGTATCTTGTCAAACTGAAGCTCATAGGGGTGATATCATATCCTCATGCTTATATGGCAGGACAGGATGTTGCTGCACTGGGCTCCCTGCCACAACAGAATTCTAGGAGAGTCTATTTTGGAGAGTACATTCTTTTCATGACAATTTAACCTCCTCCACACCATTGGAACCAGAAGTTTCATGGTGTATGCCTGGGAAAATTAAAATAACCACCATTTTTAGGGCAGAGAAATTTTTCTGTATGATACTATAATGGGAACATATGATAGTGTACATTTGTCAAGCCTATAAAACTGTCCAGAACAAAGTGTAAACCATAGTGTAAATTTTAGATTTTAGTTATTAGCAGTGCCTCAATATTGGTTCATCAATTGGAACAAATGAACCACACCAACATAAGATGTTCATAAGAAGGGCAACTATGTGTGTGGATGAGTGTGTCAGAGTCATAAGGGAATTCCATAAACTTTTGAAGTGTAATTTTTCTTTAAATCTAACCCTTCTCTAGAAATAACATTTGTATTACAGAAAGAAATAATTTCCATGCTGACTCCATTGTGGGCTGCTAACATGCAATGAATGAAAACCCCAGGAGATCACACAGGCAAAAATTTTCCTTAGGAAAACATTTATGAAATGTCAACAAATGCAAAATAAATTCACCTTATTTCAACATTACTACAAATTTAATGGATCACAACATTAACTCAAACCCCAAATTTAACGTAAGTTGAGCATCCACAGAGTATTGGAGAATACACAATGAGGCATGCCCAAATTTGGAGCCAGAATTAACTCCAAACTCCCCAGGAATTACAGTGAGGGTGAAAGGCTTCATCTAATTTTATGCATTGTATTTCCTTTTGAATATCAAGCATTTTTTAACACATTGCAAAGGAAACTGTAAAGTGAGCTGATGACAGTGCAACAACACAATGGAGCTGCTTATATCTCTCCCCTAGATTTAATGAGGCACTTGCCTGCCTGTGTACTGGCTTATTCCTCAACCTGGGCCACTTTACTCAAAGTCAGGCACTTGTTTGACCATAGCAAATCTTTCTTACTTCAACTTTCTGATTGATATGATTGGCTGGAAAAGCCATACCACACTCACTTCCAAACTCCACCATTCTCATGCTGACCCTAATGGCTCTTTCCAGACCATTGTAACCTTTTGAGATCAGACATAATTGTCATTCTTATTCATTGCTGACTCTTCAGCAATTGGAAGTTCTTGGCCAAAGGAAGCTCTGAAAATACTTATGTAGAATATCTATTCAAGATAATGGTTGATCTTAACAGAAAGATATTGGATGGTTCCATGGAGAAATCTGCACTTGTAAACATAAAATTTCAATTAATGCCCTCTTTACTTCAGTAACTTACTGGTTACATCATGCAAAGCTTTCAAGAGAATCTCTACTGATGGCAAGAGCCAAGGACTCAGGCCTCCATAAAGAATCATGTTTAAATTATAGTGGACAATGTTACAGAGCATATGTTATGTCAGAGAACTTCCTTATTTTCCCTTGCAACAAGAGCTCCCTCATGCAGTGACTTTTGACTAAGTCCAGAACTCTGAGACAGATGTGTGTGTTTCTCTTGTTATGTAGCAAGCAGAATGAAGAAGTTCAATAACTTCTTGGAGCTAATACCAAGGAAAGACTCTCACATTAGTGGTGGAGATCTTAGTCCCCCAATTCTGATGCCCTGTGTTTTGTGCAGGTTGTAAATTGTCTCCTGACCCCACTAACAAGTTGATTTCAGGAATGTGATAAGTGTTAGCATGCCCTTATATAAGAATTGACTTCCTCCAATGGCCCATCTCTTTTGCACTGATCTTACCAGTAACTTCTTGTATCAATCCAAAATAAGTTCCTGGTTCTCAAATAGCTGCATCATTCCAAACCTCTGTAACACCAAGCAAAAAAGTAAAAGAGTACTATTGGTTGTTTTGTGCTCTCTAAAAGTGTAATGTTGAATTCCTATACCCCAGGGCATCTGTATGTGGTCTATGTGAAATTTGCATAATTGCAGATGGAATTAAGTTACTTTGAAGTCATACTGATTTGGTTTGCCCATAAATCCAATATTACTTGTTCCCTTGTAAAAATAAGAGAAGATACACAGACATCCATAGAGAGAAGAAAGCTATGTGAGGACAGATGTGATTATAAAAGTGCTGTAGTTTCAATTCATGGAATCACAAGAAACTAGGAAGTGCAAAGAGTGAAACCTTTAAGGGAGTTGAAGCTTAGGTTCAGAATTCTGCTTTCAGAACTGTGAGGCCATGAACTCATGTTTTGTTAAGCCCTTTAGTTTATGTTAATTAGTGTCAATAGCCTTATTGAAAAAAATACAAGGATTCCTATAAGGATTGTGCTGCAATGAACCAAGTTCCCAAGACTCTTATGTTAAGATTGATAGACCATCATGGATTTATAATTAACTGTCACAAGTATCTCTCTGACTTTATCATCTGTGAAATTTTGAATCATGTTCTAAATTTAGGCATATTCTTATTTTCAATCTACATTTCTTTGGGTGTGAACCTATTGGGTATAGGATCTCATGAAGAATTTTTTTTTAAGTTAAGTGAAGTTAGGTATTAATCCAGAGATTTGGTGGGCTAAAAAGAGGGTGTAAAGCAGAAGCAGGAAGTCACAGAAACATGGAGAAGAAAAGACAAGATAGTAACATGCAAAGAGAAACAAAAGATAAATCAAGGGAACCCAAAGGTTGCAGGAGACAGCCCAGATTTCTAATGACCCTAGTGAAAGCAAGTTTCTAGCCCCACAAACCATGAGAAAATAAATTCACATTGTTTAAGTCAAACCATTGTGTGGTACTTGTCATAGCAACTTGGAAAACAGAGACAGTTTTTGTTACCAAATGAGGGGTGTTGCTATTATAAATACCTAAAAATGTGGAAAATTATTTGGAACTGTATAATGGTGAGAGATGGGAAGAATTGTAGGGCACTTGAGAAAAAAGTTCTAGAGTGCTTTGTAGAGACTGTTGTTAAAAATATGGATTTTAAATTTAAGTCCTATGAGGACTTAACAGGAAACTATTAATGTATTATGGAAAACAGGATGAAAGGATTCTTGTTTTGAAGTAGCAGAGAACTTGGCTGAATCATATCTCAGTGTTAGACTGAAAGAGGAACATGCAAATTATTCTCTTTGATATTTAGTTGAGGAGTTTCCTATGCTAAATAGGGAGGATATAGGCTGGTTTCTCCTTGTAGTATAGAGCAAAATGTGACAGAAAAAGTATAAGCTGAGAACTGAGTTGTTAAGCACGAATGAACCAATAATTAATAATTTGCAAACTCTCAACCTATCTAGATAGCATGTTCAGAACCTAAGGCTAGAGTGTCTCTATCAGTGCCCTCCAGAATTTCAGGGAATTGAATTCCCAAAGGACAGAGCTCCCAAAAGACAAGGATTCCAGAGGACAAATGTGTTAACTAAAGAACTATTTGCAGTGACATACTATTTTCTAAAGAGGGTGTGGGTTAACATTAACCCAGCCAACCATTTCAGTGGAAGTGAGATTTTTGAAATGCAATTATCCAGTTAGGACATATGGAAAGTCCTTTTCTGAAGGTGTAGACATCATTAAACTGCACGCAAAGCCAAGAAGACATTTGTGAAATTTGTATGTACAGAGACACTGTCCACATGGACTGAAAGAAACAGAGAAGGGATGAATTGAAGGAAAAAAAGCTTCAAGTGAAGAACTATGGAAGCAGACGTCTGGACCATAATGTTCTCCTAGGGCTACTAGAGAGTTCCCACTCAGGCAGGTCTGTTGAAATGGTGGGAACAGCCCTTTGCTTGGAGTGTACAGGGATTTTGACACAATGTTCAGGAAAGTTTCAGCCATGATCCAAAAGTTCAGGGAGTCCCAGCAGTCTAGGAATATTTCAAGTATTTCCCCATTATTTGGAGAGGATGGGATTATACCCCAATTTTCACACCGAGTGTAGTAGCTAATCCATTTCTCCACCTGTGAGGGGCCCAGGCCCTGGCATTCAGGGAAAGCATGGCCCCTGCATAAATGCTTAGAAATGGTGTTCTGCCCCTCAACTAGGTAGCTCTAGGACCTTGATATATAATGGAATATATCCTGGGATATTATAACATTGCTTGGAACTCCAAAACACTGTTTGCCTTCCACAATCAATAACACACCTGTCTCACAATTTTATTTTTGAAGCTGATGATTTGTTTTCTGGATTTCAAAAGATCACCACATGGAGAGGAAATTTTATCCAGGATGGACCATACCCACAAATTATTTTATGAATTTTATGAATTTTTGAAGTGCTCTTAAAAGAAAATGACTTAAAGATTTTATGGTATGGAAATTGGGTGAATGTATTTTGCATATAAGAATAACCTGTTTTTGGGAAATTCCAGAGAGTGGAATATGGTTGTTTGAATTATGTGCCCGAATTTAGACATATTTTTAGTCTAAATTCACATTCCTATGGGAGTGAACCCATTGTAAATTGGATTGTTTAAAGATGTTATTTTAAATTACAGTGTAGCTCAACTGAATGATGTTGGTTGTGCCCTAATCTGATTAATATGATTCCATATAAAGAGAAAAATTTCAGAAGCAGGAAGTCAGTGTTAATAGAGAAGAAAGATTAGAGGGCATCTCCACTTAAGGAGAAGCAGTGGAAAAAAGCCAAAGTGCACCATGAATTGTTGCTGCCAGCACAGAATGCTAATGATGCTGGGAAGAAGCAAGCCTTCTGGAGTCTGAAACTGTGATACAATTAACAACTGTTGATTAAGCCAACCAATTGTGTAGTGTTTGCAATAGCAGGTTGGAAAACCAAGACACCATCCTTAATTTCAGGTTGCTTGCATCATATTTTTCACTACTACTTAACTGATATGTCCATAATAGTGATTATATGGTTAATGGGATATAAATCATGGGCTTTAGTGTTTGAAAGGGGTCACCACTTTTTTTTGACCTTCACATTCCATCCCCTTGAACCCTATCTCTATGTCCTCAAGCTAAAAATAAGAAATTTTGGACTCAGTTCCATGGAAACTTCCTGATTCCATAGCCCTCTCTTCACCAAGTGACTATGGCTGAGACTTAAGGATATTGTTTCTGGTTTTGATAGGTGCTGTAATTGCCATGAGATTCCCTCTATGTTGATAACTCCACATGGATACAATAAAGTTCTCCAGCAGACAGCTTCTCCATACTCACTTTGCTGAGCATTTATCCAGCAAATGGAAAAACTGAAATAAACCACTGGTTTGACTCATACATATAAAACTTACTCAAACAAGGATAACTGATTAATGTCTCTTTGCATAGAAACTCTATGGAAAAGGGCATCTGGGAGGTGCAATTCTTAGAATTTCAGCCTACATAATAAAGGACCATATAGAGAGAGATCCCTGAGTGGATTGTAATACCAGAATCTATAATCAATAGAAAAGAGGTATTTGTGACCTGAAACATGGTCTATGTCTTGCTTATATACCTGGTTCTCCTTGTTCACTATGTACCAGAAAATGCAGAAATGTAAACAACCTTTAAATATATTTCACTAAGAAAAGAATGAGTAGACTGAATTTTGAAAACTCAAAGTTCTAAGTCCAATACAATTTCCTATTACCAAATTCACCTAACAAAAATTAACATGGTTCAATAAATTTTACCTATTTCTTAAATATATTAAATAATAAAATTATTTTAATTAAATAATAAATTAATAAAATTAACATCATTCAATAGATTTTATGTTTCTTAAATACATTAAATAATAAAATTAAATAATTTTCATTAAATAATTAAGTAATAAAATTGCTGAATTTCATGGAAACTTGTGAGAACTTACAATGATATTGTAATATATGTGTGTGTATATTTCCATATGTGTGTGTCTGTGTGTATATATACACATAGCCAACGTGTTATACAGCCAAAGGGGTGCTGATACAAAGTACCAGAAATCTGTTGGCTTTTATAGAAGGTATTTGTTTGGGGTAAAAGCTTACAGTTACAAGGCCCTAAAGAATCCAACTTGAATCTGTTTTCTCAACAAAGTCAGTTGCCACTTGAAGCAAATGGCAGGTGATCTCTGACTGGTCTTTTCTTCCTTCTTCCTATTCAGGGTCTGTTCTCTTTGGCTGCAAACTATCAGGTGAATGGCTCAGCTCTCTTCAGGGCCCCAGGATCAAAGAAGACAAACTCTATCCTCTTCTGCATTTATAGAGTTCTCTCTCTTCCTCTGTCTTCTTCGGTGTGTCTTCTTGAGTTAGTGTCCATTTATATCAGCCCACCAAGAGGGCAGGAATTTAACCAGAGTTACACCCTACTGACATGGCTGAATCAAAACAATAACCTTAACATAATTTAATCAAAGACATCTCACCTGAATAAGGGTATCATGCCCAGAAGTACAAACCAGTTTACAAACCTAACCCTTATTGGGGGGGTTCATAAATAATCTCAAACTGCAACAGCTACCATTGCATTTGTTTCCAGGACAAGGTGGAATTTTTGCCTCATTAGATCACTTTTTATCATAGTAAATAGAAAAAATAAATGCATAAACAAAAATCAACTTAATAAATCTAATAAGAACTGATGCCATGCATGTTGGAGCCTCATCATTTTAATTCAGGGTCGGTGTTTCCATCTGATGTTTCCCCTCAGCCTGAATAACTCCCTTTATATTTTCTTGTATTGTGAATCTGCACATAGTTAATTCTCTCAGGTCTTAAGAATATGAAAATAACTTTACTTCACTTTCATGATGGAAGTAGGGAGTTCTAGATAAATCCACACCATTGTTATTTCATAAATATATCAACATATTGCATTCATATATATCTAAAATATTTTAGGTGAACTTGAGTTTAAACTGGTAATCATGTATATGTATTCTACTCTGTGATTTCTTATTTATTAAAATTTTATCATAAAATGCCACATTTCTCATTTTCAAGCCAATTAACCCCCTATATATTTAATTGCAAATAATGAAAATTATTAGTCTTTACTTAGTATAAAATGCAAGCTGTCCCTACAGAATCAGGAAGACTTAGACATCTAAATAACATTAGTAATAAAAGGTAGTATGTGACAGACTTCCTAAGAAAACAGCATCAGCACTGGAGGAAGCCAGGATGGGTCCAGCCTGTAGACGGGTGTTCAGGACACTCTGACCACAGGGCCTATCCCCAGTGGCAGGTGCAGAGAGAAGCTAGGGAAGGGATTCCTGTCAAGGTCTGGGTCTTTATCTCCATGCCTAGTGAAGCAGTCCCCAGTGATGTCTCTCTTCTAACTTCTGTGATATCCTCAATTATTTGACTTTCTGAGAAAAAAAAAATCTGTCTTTGCTATTCAAAATTGCAAGTCAGATTCACTTGGCTTCCTTAGATTATTGATTCAGAGCAGGCCTCAACTATAAAGTAATAAGCGTTTGTAGCATTCTTTAGACATTGTTTTTCATTTCATTTCTCCTCATTTCAAACATACTGCTCTTTAAATTGTCTTTAGTTGCTGTGAATAATTAATTAATGTGAGACAACATTCACATAACACTATGCCTCTTTATGTCTACTGTGGGTAACTGATAACATATTTGCAATTATTGTCTTCTGTCCCCTATAACATTACTGTTATTCATTTCACATAACCATATGTTATAATGAACCAGTACATAATTACTGTCAGTGCTTTACACAATAACTTTGTTCCCACCAGCTGCTATTGTTTTATTATATATATATATAAAATTAGAGAACTTGTGAGCTTACAAAACAATCATGCATAACATGCAGATTCCCTATTTATCACTCCTACACCAACACATTGCACCATTGTGGAACATTTGTTGCAGATGAAAGACCATCACACTATTACCACTGAATATGGTCCATAGCTTACACTTGATATATTTTGCCATACACCCCTCCATTATTAAAACCATGTATCATTATTGTTCATTTGTTATAGTTCATGAGAAAACACTCTCATATTTGTACTGCTAACCACAGTCCATCTTCCACCACATGGCTCACTGTGTTATACAGTCCCATGCCTTGTATGTTCTACCCAAAGTGTATACTCAATGGCTCTCACTTTCATCACAGAGTTGTACAATCATTGCCCCAGCAAACTTTTGACCATTTTCCTTAATCCAAAAGAAAAAATCCTACACCCCCTATTATTGAAACTTAGCATTGATCTAGTAGCTTCTTTAGCAGTGACACAAGAATATTACAACATTTCTGTTTTGTCCATAAATTACACTAATTTAATTTTTCCTATGAATCATCATATTCTTACCACCTTGTTATAGTGACATATATTTGTTCCATTTCATGGAAAAACATTCTTGTATTTGTACTATTAACCAGAATCCTCATCCATCTCTAGGTTGACTATGTTATTCAGTCCCTAGATTATTCTCTAGCTTTCTTTCAATTGGCATTTATATCATTAGACATAATCCTATTTACAAACCAGCTGTGTTAGTTATATTCACTGTAATGTGTTACCATCCACTCTCCATTTCCACACTTTTACGGTCAAGCTAAGTAAAAATTCTACATATATTAAGCATCAGTACCCCTTCTCAGCCCTCATCCTATCTTCTAGTAACCTATACTCTAGATTTTATCTTCATGTGTTTATTCTTTGTATTTAGCTCATATTAGTGAGACCATAAAATATTTGTCTTTATTTCGCTCAGCATAATGTCCTCAAGGTTCATCTGTGTTATTAGATGCATCCCAATTTCATTTCTCCATACAGTAGCACAGTATTCCATGGTATGTATATACCACACTTTGTTTATCCATTCGTTAGTTGATGGACACTTAAATTGTTTCAGTCTGTTGGCATTTGAGAATAATGCCTCTATGGACATTGGTGTGCAAATATCTTTTAATGTCCTGCTTTCAGTTCTTCTGAATATATTCCTAGTAGAGAGATTGCTAGATACTATGGAAATTCTATATTTAGCTTTCTGAGGAATCACCAAACTATCTTCCAAAGCGACTGCAGCATTCTATACTCCCACCAACAGTGAAGGAGTGATCCTATTTCTCCACATCCTCTCCAGGACTTGTAGTTTTCTGGAATTTGTGTGTGTGTGTGTTTAATAATGGCCTTTCTATGATGTGTGAGATAATATCTCAATGTAGTTTTGATTTGTGTTTTCCTAATAGCTAGTTATCTAGTGATATTTAAATTTTTTTTCATGGGCTTTATGGCCACTAGTATTTCCTCTTTGGAGAAAATTTTTTAAGTCTTTTGTCGATTTTTAAGTTGGATTGCTTGCTCTTTTATTGTTGAGTTGTATGATCTCTTTATATAGCATGAATATCTAAACCTTATCGGATATGTGCTTTCCAAATATTTTCTCCCTTTGAGTGGGCTGCAATTTCACCTTCCTGGCAAAGACCTTTAAAGCCCCAATGCACCAGCCACTATTTTTTAAAGGAGACCAAGGCTGAAAGGGATACTTTAAAGGAGACACACAGTTCCTGGCTTTGTTGTCAAGAGATGCTCTTCTCTTGGGATCGCAGGTGCTACCCACCTCATTCTCACCAATTCTAGGAGTCCATCAGGGTGAGCAGGCCACACCCAGGCCCAGAGCTACTCTGCTGGTCATAATGGACTCGGGTTTCTGCATGCCTAGGGGAGGGGGAGATCCCTGTGTGTTGCTCAGGGAGCAAAAGCAGCCCTGCCTCTGGCTTTTTTCCAGCAGTGCACACATGCAAACACATGTGCCTTTACACACCCAGGTGAGTGGTTGCTGGACACCCTCCATGTTCACCACCTACTGCTGGTGCCCAGTCCTGGGCTGGCACACTGCCGACATGGGGACCAGGTCCTGAAGTCCTCCACAGACTGCCCAGATGTGTGGACCATGAGTAGAGACATGGCCAAACGCCCAAGCTCACGCTCAGCTGCAGTCATTCATTCTCCTGAGACTGATTTCCTACTGGGTAAACTGGATCACTCCAAGCACCATGCCTGGAGCAGGAGCTGCTCAATACAATTCACCTGGGCTCCCTGCCCTCCCTCTGGCTGCCTCCCCACCAGGCTGAGGCTGGGAGGACCTGGGGGGCAACTCAAGGAAGGTCCGTGTAGGGGGCAGTGGGAGGGCACTGCAGATCCCGGGTTGGAATGCAAGCCAGCCTGTTCTGGGTCACTGCCCAGGGGGTACAGAGCAAGGACAGAAAGGGTGGGGGCACCCTGGAGATGGTCAGATCTGGGAAGGTGCTGGCAGCCTCGTGAGACAGCCTTCCTAGCAGAGGGACTGGGAAGGACACATGGGCTGGGGTTGCCTAGGTCCACTGTACCTCCCGGGTCACACCTGTCAGATACAATCAGTTCTCCCTGTTAGCCTGGGCATGTGGAGAACACCACCCTCTCACCTTGCCCCTCCACATAGCTTTGTAGCACCTCCTGACCCCACAGCCAGGGCACTACAATCCCAAAGAATCACCTCTTGGTAGGCCTTCAGGGGTCCTCTCACAGGTCACCACCACCGAGATCCACAGATCCCACAGGAAACCAAAGCCCTGCTGTGTGAGCTCCAGGGAAGCCAAGAAGCTGTGGTGGCCGAGCAGAGCCCTCCCCCAAAAGTGGCCTTGGACAGAAAGGGTGGAGGGCCTCCCCCTGAGCCCAGGCCTCGAGAAGCAGGCTTCTCGATGAGGGGTTCCCTGGACAGCTCAGAGTGGTGGGTAAGGAAACCGAGGATATGGGGCACACAGCAACAGGGCACCATCTCTGAGCAGAGCAGCCTGCTTCCAACAGGGGACACAGGACCACATAAAGGTGTCACCCCCAGCTCCAGGGTTGTGAGCTCAGCACCCACAGCTGCTGCCTCTCCCAGGCTGAACAGTCCCGTGCTCTTCAGCTGTGCAGCCCATGGTGCTTTGGCTCTTCTGGGGCCACAGAGGTCATGGCTTACCTAGAGGCTCAGAAACTTCCATGGGCCATGGGTACAGCCTGCTCTGCAGCCACAGTGGGGCACCCCCACCCATATCCTCACACCTGCTAATCAATGCAGGGTCTGAGGGTCACTGTTTGCTGCCATTCCTGGAGTCCTGCTCTGTGTCTCATCTGTCCCTTACCAAAACAGGACTCCAGATGTGACCAGTCTCATGGTCTTTCATGGAGCCTGCCAGGGTAAAACCTAACAGCCCCCTCATGCCTGTGAGCAGACAGGGGTCATGGCTCCCCAGAGGACAGGCGCAGGCTGACCCGATAGCAGCCTCCACAGCCGTATCCAAGTGGTGGTCTGTGGAGCTGCCCAGAAGTCCCAGGAGAAAGTGCCCCAATGTGCAGGTAGATGCCAGGGAAGCCCCAAGCCTCCCAGCAGGACCAGGCAAGCCTAGATCCCAGCTAAGGGCCATGAGGTTTCTGGCATCTTAGAGAAAGTTCCAGGATGTGGACACAAGGCGAGGGCTCTCAGGCATGGCCAGCTCTGCCCCTCAATGGCCCTGCTTGGTTGGGTGGGTGAGGACCAGCCACAGCAAGATTTCCTAGGCATCCCCTGGTCAGGAACCTTGGGCCTTGTGCTCCCTGCCCCGGAGGACCAGGAGGATGGCATCGCCTCTGCCCACCCAGCACCCTCCTCCTCATGCTGAGATCTGCCTGGTATTCCTGCACCCCAGAGGTGCTGCCTGCCACCCTGCCTACCCCACAAGGTTGGGCCTGGTGGCCTCAGCCAATGCGGATGATGAAAGCCATGGCGCTGCTCCCAGTTGTCTCAAGGTCGAGCACCCAGCAGACATGGTCAGCCTGGGGTGGAGGCGGTGCCCGCTCACAGGGTTGGCCTGCTGCAGCCTGGTGGTGGGACAGAAGCCTCCAGGGAGGGAACCAACTCCTGCAACCACCTGCTGCCACTGCAAGCCATGGCCCCAGAACCCCTTCAGTGAGTCCTTGGATGGAGGGCCCAAAACAGAAGCTGATAGCTGTTCCTTTCCCTCTCTGTTCATGAACCAACTGGCTCAGAGCTGCTGCTTCCCTGCACAGCCATGGCCCTGGGTGGGCAGAATTACTCTTAGAACAGGTAAGAATATGAAAACTAAAATATTTTATGTAAGCTTCATTATTCCAATATTGATGTTTTCTCTTTCATAAAAAAAAGATGAAATTTTCCTACCTGTATATATTTCCCCCTTCCTGATAAATTTTTAAACTATTTTTAGGGAATGTCTTTTAGCAATAGACCACTGTTTTTCCTAAGAAAGTCTTTATTTATCCTTCACATTTGAAAGATTTTTTCTCTGAATATAATTTTTGAATAAATAGTGTTTGAATTTTAGCATACACTTCAGTGCACCAATTACATTTACAATTTGTACTATCATCACCACCATAAATTACCAACACTTTTCATCACCCTGAACAGAAACTCTGTACTCATATTAAGCTATAGCTCCCCATTTCCCTCCCACCTTCCAACTCCTGGTAACCTCTAATCAACTTTCTGTCTGTATGAATTTGCCTATTCTAGATATTTCATGTAAGTGGGGTCATACAATAGCTGTCCTTTTGTGTTTGGCTTACATCAGTTAGCATAATGTTTTCAAGGTTTATCCACATTGTAGCATGTATCAGAACTTTATTCCTTTTTATGGCTGGAAATGAGAATACCACATTTTGTTTTTCCATTCATTAGTTGATAGACACTTTGGTTGCTTCCACCTTTTGGTTATTGTGAATAATGTTGCTATGTGCCAATAGATGGCTGAGCCCTATTGTCCATTGTTTTGGATATATACCTAGGAATGGAATTGCTGAGTCATATAGTAATTCTGTGTTTCACTTTTTGAGGAAGCATATAACTGTTTTCCACAGCACGTGAACCATTTTACACTCCCACCAGCAGTGCACAAGAGTTGCAATCACTCCACAGCCTCACTAACACTTATTTTCTGTTTCTTTTTTTTTAAACAGTAGGTGTAAACAAACTTAACTTTTTAAATTGGCTAATTATATATCATTTGATTGATTCAACTTGTCTGTGGCAATGTCGAAAACTGTAGTTTAAAAGTCTGTAATCTCCTGGGGACCACAGAACAGTTAAATGAGAATTTCTGATAGTAGAACATTGTTTTTAAAAAATAAAAATAAACAAAAAAAACACCCAGATGATTCAAATAAACAGTCACTATGGAGAATCCCTGTTCTCAAAGGGCAGGCCTGGAGCCAGCAACATCAGAATCACCTGAGAACATGTAAGCTCTAGAGATTCTGGAGTCAAAAATTCTGGGAATGATATCCTGCAATCATTTAGAACAAGGCTTCCAGGTGGTTCCACTGCTTGCTTAAGTTTAAACTCTACATTTTTGTCTCCTGGATTGGCATGAGAATCCAACACTTGAGTAGCCCTGGCCTTGCCTAGACCCCAGCCTCTTCTTCCCTGTTGGGATCCTTGATCCTCACCTGCAGGGCCTGCCCCACCTCAGTACCCCAGCCTAAGCCTAACCATAGACACAATGATCTCAAGGGGCCAACATTGTGGACACTCACCTACACTCCTTATGTGGCTCTGACCTGGAAATTCAGCTCAGGTCACCAGCCTCTGTCTGGTTCCCTATTTACAAACACTCTCTTGGTAATGTGAATTATCTCTAGCATAAGGCCTTGCCTTCTTTTTCCAGCCCAAAGACTAGAATCCTATTTTAATTCCAGAGCAAACTTCCAGGTATGCCCTGTGCTACATTTTACCCACCCCTCAGGAAACTCAATTTGTCTATTGCATGTTTCCATAAATTTTGGAACCTGTGCTGCAAGTTTAGTTGACTTTCCATTTAATGGGAAGGCCACTCAAGCTGTTGTCCTTGTTCCCAATCTAACCTGCTTTGGAATCTACAACTGCATGAAGACACTTCTCATAAACAGGTAAATTCAAGGTCAAGCATCCTCAGATTAAATTAGTGGCATAAATGTTCATCTTTTAAAACTACATTTCCTTACCCCTCCCTTTTTTTAATGAAACATCAGGAATTTCAGATATTATGATAAATTCAGACAGATGCAAGTCTACATAATTTATCTTTGATGAATTATGTTATCATGGAATGAGAGAAATGTGCCCTGTCCATTCCTGTTCTTGACATAAATTGTGTTGAATTCTTAGGTCTGAGAGGAAAGGAAGAAAAGAGAAGAGGAATGGTAAGCAGATTGGAGCTATCAGATCATGCACACATTGGGAACAAGTTGATATTTACAATATGAACACCATTCTTCATAAGAGTCATTTACAGCATGTGGTACATCTCCTAGCCTCTCAACAATCAAAACTGATTTAACATAGTCCTAAGGTTTTATCTGCCTGGGACAAAAGAAAAACATTCATTTCTTTGGGTTGAACAATTCTACCTCACTGTCCTTTGCTTTCTGTCCTCATTGCTACTGGCCTGGGGCAGACCCTTAACATTGCCCACACTTAAGGTATGTCAGTGCCCCTGGCGCTGTGCTGTCCTCCTCTAACCAACCCTACTCTATCCTAGGACAGCCTCCTAATGAGGAGCTGCCAATAATCCACCAATGTCCCTATTCAAGGTCCACCATATTATGGTTCCAACCACCTGATCCGATAATACTCACTTTCTCCAGCAAGACTTGGCTCCAGCCAACCCTGGCCTTTTCATTTCCAGAAGTACACTAAGTTCCAGCTGGCAGAAGGGGGAGTAGTGAAGAGAATAAACATTACTTCTTAAGAGCCTTAATGGGAAAGTGAAACAGATCACTTCTGTTCATGCTCTATAGGTGGAAACTAGTCACATGGCCACACCTAATATAAGGACAGGCTGGCAGCTGCCTCCCAAAAATGATAACTCTACACTAAGAAGGGCTGGCTATCTCTGCCACACCTGGATTACTGCAAAACCATCTAACTGATCTTCCTGTTCCCACTATTGGCCCTCTAAAGCCTGTATTTCACCCAGAAGCAAAATACAATAAAATTATTTCACTGCCTTGCTCAAAAACCAGTGGCTTTCCTCTCCCAATTAGGATAGACTTCATTTCTTTATCTTTTCCATTTACTATCTGGCCTCTGCCTACCTCAGTGATGTCATCTCCTACCACTACCCCCTCACTCAGTAGGCCCCATTTGCACTAGATCTCCTACTATTCCATGAATGTTCCAAATTTGACCCTGCCTCATGGCCCTTGAACCTGCTGTTCCATCTGCCTGGCATGTCTTTTCACCAGCTCTTGATAGGCAAAACCACTTCTCCTCCCAAAGCTCTTGGCTCAAATGTCATCTTTCCAGAGTGACCTTTCCTGAACACCATCCCATTAACCATCCCCCACCATCACACTCCCATTACTCTGCTTGTTTCCTTTTAGTAATTATCTATACTTAAAATTATTGTATATTAATTAGATAACCAGAAATTAAAGTTGACTTTTTCCCTCAATACCCTATGAATGCCAAAGTGAGCTGCTGGAAAACCCATCTGGTAAAATATGCAAAATAGATGGCCAAGAACCACTTAAAAGCCCTCTCCCATAGCCTTAGTTTGCCAGGCTGCTACAACAAATACCACACACTGGTTGGGTGAACAACAGAATTTATTGGATTATAGTTTGGAGGCTAGAAGTGCAAATTCAAGGTACCAGCAGGCCATGCCCTCTCCAAATTCTGAGCATTCATGTGGTGGCTTGCTGGCAATCAAGCTCTGCCTCCATCACATGGCAATCTGTCTCTTTCTGTCATCTTCTGTAGCTTGTATTTCCATATCACAATTTCCTTTGCCTGTGAGGACTCCAGTCATACCAGATTAAGGCCCGTTCTGATTCCGTTTGGCCTCATCCTAGCAGGATCCTCAAAGATCCTAATTACAAATTACTTCACACCCACAGGACTGGGGTTTAGGAGTTGATCCTGTTTTTTAGGAAATGTGATTCAATTTACCAGAGAGAGTATAAAATGATGGGAAAGTGAGGGGGTTTTCAAGAGTGTTTCTTTATTGAAATGATCCCGTGTGTCTCCACATCCTGGAGTGGGAGGAGAAGGGAGCTCAAGGGGAGTGACTTCCCCTTACCTCAAAGCTAGTGATATTGCTGGTCTAGGAATGCAAGAGAGCTTAACCTCTCCCTTACACTGTGGAGGACACAGTGGAACTGATGACTGACTCCTGCCTAAGAAACATGAAGGTCCAGAGATAGGGTGGGTATTGGCCTGCACCAAGAGCTTATGAGAGCAAAGGACATGCTCCTGTGACCAATGTGAATTACACAGGAGAGTTTGTGGGCACCACTTCAGATCTTGTTCAACAGGGCCTCCTAGAGGAGCAAGCAGGCCACCTCAGAGAGTAGTTGCAGGATCCAAAGGTCTCTACAGATTGCAGGAGTAAGAGAAGAGCCAGAATAGAGAAGAATTTGGGTGCACTGAGAAACCTGCATTCTGGAAACCCTTCATGAGGGGAGACTCTCCAAAGAACCCACCTAGGTGTTCCCTGCAGCAAAGTGTCTGCTTTTAGCACTTGCCAGGCCCAGTTTACCACATAAGTAAAACCTGTCTAGTTCCTCTTATCACTCTTGCCTCCCTACCCTCTCCCCTATCTGTGAATGGTTTAGAAAGTACAGCCAGCTAGAGGAGTAGGTGAGTGACAAAGAGAGGGGAAGCTGCCCATACACTCAGCTTCCCATTGGCAAGCTTCCTGCCTGCAACAGACCCTAGAAGCAGAAGCAGAGAGAAGTCTTACTGCTGAATGAAGAGTGAAAGATTAATTATTACAGGGGATGTGTATTCTCATTTCTGAAATGAGACAGTATATTGTAAAAAAGTGGCCATGGGATTTTTCTTACCTAAGAGTGACCTGAAAAGTAATATGATTGCCCAACTTTTCAACCAGGAGCAGGCAGCAAGGAACTATTATAAAAGGACAGTGGGCAACAAAAACAGTTGCTTGTGAATGCTTCCCAAAAAGTCTGTCTTGGGCAAGGTAAATGCTGCATTGATGGAAGTCCTCTCCTCCTCTAGAATGTCAGCTCAATGAGGACTGGGGCCTCTGGGTCTCATCAGCTTTATATCCCCAGAAGGGTATACACTCAATAGGTATGTGTCCAATAAGCAAATGGATGAATGAATAATTGAGCAGGATGTGTCTGCTTAAAAGAGGTAAGATAGGATAGATAAATATAGGTTCTATGTATTTAAAAAGTTGCTCTGCCAGGATGTAGTTATGGGGGGAAATATTTTAAATACTGATATTACCAGAGCCTTGGGAAAAACAATAAGCAGAAGATTGTTTTGAGTAACTGCATCCTCCTTACCTGCCTCATCTTCCCCTTTAGCCACCTGTTAGGAGATTCTGTAGGCAACTTGAAGAAATGCTTGGAGAAGGTGGGCTCCAAGCACGGTGCTTGAGGCAGCCTCTTCTGTGTACAGATAGACACATAGACCATCACATTGGAACAAGCTGCTAAACTGGCAGAGAAAATAATTTCTCTAGAAAACAAACATACTGCCTAAAAGTTTATAAACATTCCTACCATTGTCATGGTAACTTGCAGAGCCAGTTCCATTCCAACTGCTCATCAACCCACAAATATTTCAAGGCTGCAGAAGTACTTAAGGTCATTATCTAGAAAGAAACATCAAAAGCTTCAAAGACCATTTCCTATCAGAAGGAGGAGAGCTGTTGCTGTCTTAAACTGCATAGAGAAGGCCCATCTGGAGCCATGCTGCCATAGTAGAGTTCTGAACAGGAAGCTGGCTGGGAAATCACCTGTTCATCATTTCTTCAGACATAACATCTGAAAAACAGGACCCATGCAGATCCTTGGGGGTAGTAAAATATATCATCCACTGTTCTGCCTGAAGTTCCTTCCTCTCACTTCCCCCTGATCACTTCCTCTCATTTCACCCTCCAGCCTAAAGCATCTCTTTCACGCTGATAGCCTCTGTGATCTCAAGAAATCAGAGTGGACAAGACCTCAAGTATAATCTGATAAACTCAGAAAGTGGTGGCAGGAAGTATTCCAAGAGCAGGTATTTGGTATAAACATTTATAATGATAGTCCCAAATTTTACCTTTGGACAATTACATCAGAAAGAAACAAATGGTAACTATATCTTGGGTGGTGAAGGGCAACATGGCATTTGTAAGGATCATTGCTTGAATTTGCCTAGAAATTCAAATAATCATCTTCCACTCTTAACCACCCTAGTTGTAAGTAATGTCCTTGTCAAGGATGAGTGTGTGAAGTGACTCACAAGAATATCTTCATATAATGTTTTGTTTTTAATAATCTTTTGGAGGATTTTTTTGCCACTAAATATTTAAAATAGCTACTTACCAAAGGAGAAACATTTTCATCCCTTCTCTTCCTCCCATCAAATCGCTCGAGGGTCTATTAGCTCCTCAGGGTCAAGAAGACAACCTTTTTCTATATTTCTTCTCCTCTTGTCCCCTTCCAGGCTAGTAGAGCACAATGTTTGCTAAATACCTACTATGTGCTGGTCAATAGTCACTCAACCCATGTTTGTTAAGTACTTGGGGATTACTTGCAAATTTTTGAAGAAAAGTGCAATAACTGAAACTGATGGCATGAGAGTGCCCTTTAACTAGAAAGCTGAAGGCTGGTTTCCTCAACACTGGTTTCAGCTTCAGGCACCATAACAGCAGGCTACATCCCAAAGGTCTCTTCCACATGATCTAATGACCTAACATCCTGGCTTTTCTAACCTGTTTATGCTAAGGTTACTGCAATGGTCAGAAAGAGAAAAGCATGGGCATGGTCAATACAGAAAGTGAAACCCTTGAGGGAATGAGAGAATGTCAACTAGGGTGATTGGGAATGCCCAGGGTATACAAACTGATGCCTGGATTCAGGATAAATGAATGGAGTGGTCACCATGGAAATGCACCTCTCACATCTCCTATTGCAAAGAGCCTAATTACTCATGGTCCCAACGCTGAATCGACTGCTGTGCTCACCAAAGCCACACATCCTATGGGCTTCTCCCAGCCTGCAACTGAGAACAGCCAGGGTCCTGAGGCTGCCCATCACTGCAAGATGCAGAACTCCTCAGATGAGTGACTTTCGCTCCAAGCCTCCCCAACAGCCTCACTGAAACAACCATAGAACTGCAGCACAAGTTTGTACATTTTCTTCTCAACATTCCTTCCTTCCCTCTCTTCTCCACAGGAGTCAGACCTTCAACACGGTCTGACAGCTCTCCCAGCCTCCTCCACTTTCTTCTCTATTTTTCCTTCAGGAATTTTCCACAATAAATCTCTTGCATGACTTAGCCCACCCTAGCGTCTGCTTCTCAGGTAATCTGAAATAACAAAAAGAAAGTTGAAAAGAAAACCATGGACAAGTTTGTAAGTTCATCACAGGCCACAAAATGTTATATAGCCCCTCTCCAAGTGATATTTGCACACAAAACATCCTGGACTCTCAATCCCAGGTTGAGAAACATTCTGGATTCTCAATTTTCCAAGAATCTAGCTACTCTTTCCCAATGATCACAGCATTGCCTCCAATGCACAGATGGGAATGCTGAGTTTCAGGCTCTAGAGACATCCATAAACTTGACCAAATATCATACAACTAGTAACTGATGGAGTCCAGGCTCTTGACTTGAAGTCCACGTGCTGTTTTCACTAAGCTTCAGTGAAATTGAAATAAATCATGTTTTGAAAATGGTATATCACAATCTGCATCAGTCAGAGTTTTGCAGAGAAACAAAACCAATAGGACATAAAAATATGTGTGTTTGTGCATATAATATATATGTATATGAATATATGTGTGTGTATAGCATGTATGTGTTTGTGTGTGTGTGTGTATATATATAGATAGATAGATAGATAGATAGATAGATAGATAGATAGATAGATAGATGTATTTTAAGGAAGTGGCTCATGCAATTGTTGGGGCTGGTTAGTCCAAGATTTGTAGGCAGCTTGGTAGGTTGGAATTTTCAGTAAGAGTGATGTTGTAGTCTTGAGTCTGAAATCTACATGGAAGGCCAATAGGCTGGAAACTCAGAGAGAAGTAAATGATTTAGTCTTGAAGTACAATTTCTTCTTTTTCCTAGAACTCTTTTCTTTGCTCTTAATTAAGGTCTCTGACTGATTGGATAAGGCCCATCTACATTATGGAGAACAATTTCCTTTACTTAAAGTTTGGCTGATTATAAATACTGATCTTATCTACAAAATATCTCCACAGGAACATCTAGACCAGTGGTTTAGCAAAAAACTGGACACCAAAACTAAGCCAAGTTGACACATAAAATTAACCAGCACACCATCCCAATGTAAGGTGTTCTAAAGCAGTGTTATCATCACTGTCATCATCATCATCATCATTGTTTCTCCCTAAGGATGTTTGCAATAAAGATTCAGGCAGTTCTGTCATACTGAATGTGGTAGGCAGAATCATGCTCCCCCAAAGATGTCTGGGTCCTACTCCTTGGAAACTGCAAATAAATTGCCTTACTTGGTGAAAGGCACTTTGCCAATGTGATTAAGGATCTTGAGATGGGGAGGTTACTCTGGATTATCCAATGGGACCAATGCCATCACAAGGGAGTCCTTATAAGTGGGAGGGGAGCAGAGAGCAAAGTCAACGGAGATGTGATGATGGAAGCAGAAGTCAGAGAGTCAGATAATCTTTGGAAAATGGTACCTGCTGGCTTTGAAGATGGAAATGGCCTTGAGTCAAGGAAGGCAGGAGGGCTCTAAAAGCTGGGAAAAACAAGAAAACTGATCTTTCCCCAGAGCCTTCAGTAGAAATGCAGTCCTGTTGACCCCTTGGTTTCAAGACATCTGACCTCTAGAACTGTAAGAGAATAAATGTGTGTTGCTGTAAGGCACAAAGTTTGTGGCAATTTGTTACAGCTAATACCAATACAACTAATACACCAAGACTATACTCTAGACCTCACAATTCTAACACTCACCAAAACACACACACACACACACACACACCAGACTTTTGATATTGATGATTGTACTTATGAATCTTTTCTTATGACACTCAAACTTATTCTAGTATTACATACTTCCTAAGATTTACCTAGCAGAAGCCTCCTTGTTCCTCAACTGTGGCCTCCCTTTAAGCCAAACTCAGCATATAAATGTACTACTTTCCCCCCAACATGGGACATGACACCCAGGGATGAGCCTCCCTGGCACAGAGGGATTATTACCAAGTGCTAACTTGCAATGCATCTGGAAATAGAAATCTACCAAAAGGGGAAAATGGTGAATACAAAAGAGTTTTTATGGCTAAGAGATTTCAAAGTGAGTTAGGAAGGCATTTCAGAGATAACACTTATAAAAGTCTCAACAGGATCTCATTGACTGCCACAATAAAGAGTGCCTCAAATAGTGGGGCTCCTGAAGGTTCTAGACACATCCATAAACTAAACACAGAGCAGGCAGTTCAAGAATTCAGCACCGTGTCAGTTGTCCTTTTGTTTGAATTTATGCTTCCCTGTGTAATAGGGAAGAACACATGTGTAATAGGGAAGAACATGGTTCTTCTGTCGTATACACAGGATATACACAGGTATACACAGAATCGACACCTGCCTCCTTCACTGTGCACAAAATACTTGATAAATATATGTCTCAGAGACTTAAATCTTTGGTCTCTCCATGTGCCAGTTGAGCCCAGAATTTCACAGAGTTGCAACACCTACTCTGCAGTTCATTGTACTCACCGAGGACAACTAACAATGAGATGATGATGGACAATGCCCATCCCTAGGAAGAGAGAGTGCCTGCTGCTGCAAGATAATTCCATTCATCTTCCCCATTGGATATGAAGTCCCTCTCAATTTGAAGCAGAGTTGGCTTCAATATCCCAAAATCCTAAAGATTGAGGAATTAACAATAAAAAAGTAGGCTTATTATTATTCTACTATATACATATTATCATTTTAGCAATGGATGAAGTCTTTTCACTGTTTTTTGTTTTTTGTTTTTCTTTTGGAAGAACACTTTTCATTGATATAAAGGCAGTGGCCACCAGAGGTTCTGAGGGATGGGAGAGGGAAGAATATGTGTAATTAGGGGTCATTTTTGGAACATTGGAGTTGTCCTGCATGACATTGTAGTGATGGATATAGGCCATTGTATATTTTGTCATAACCAACAAAATTGTGCTTGACAAAGTATAAACTACAATGTAAACTCTAGTCCATTGTTAGTAGCAATGCTTTAATATGGGTTCATCAATTGTAAAAAATGTACCACAATAATGAAGGATGTTGTTCAGTGTGAAAGTGTGGGTGGGATCAGGAGTGAGGTATATGTGAATTCCTTGTGTGTGTGTGTGTGTGTGTGTGTTTTGTATGTAACATTTATGAAATCTAAAACTTCTTTAAAAATTAAAAAAAAAAATTAATCAAATAAAGAAAACCATGGCTTGGGCAGTTCAGAATCATGTCATACTGAGAGAAAACAGGGCCACAATAGCTACCCTGATTTCATGAAAAGTTACCTAGCCCATTTGGGGTGTGTGTGAGTTAATTAATAGGTACACATAGCATACCTCTTGAGCAGCAATTGAGATTTCCCTTCTCTATGAACTGTAATAATGAAGCTGAAAGCTTTTCTACCTGCTGCCGACTTTGAATCTCTCTGAGCACAGAGTGATGGAACTGTGAGCCACGTGTGCATTGTGAGATAACAATGGTGATGGGTCATCTCAGAATCTTCAGAGTACACATGTTCTCCTCATTGCAATGTCCAACTGCTACTCTCTAGAGTCATGTATTTTTACATGGACAGTGTTGTCATTTCAGAGTAAATATTTTGTTTAAAAAATGAATCCTAGACCCATCCATTATGATTATCTGTTTTGGAAAATAAGTTATATGAGGGAAAATGACCCCCCATTATTTTCAATAGTGAGATTTCAAGGGTAAGAAGAAGAAAGTTGACACCCTACTTTAATAAATAGTGACAAAAAAAAAAACAGTATTAGTTTGATCATGTTTCACAGGATTAGGAATTCAGGAGGGAGCAGTGGGGATGGCCATTTCTGCTTTATGATTTCTGGGGCTTTAACAGAGAGAGCTCCCTGTCTTGGGTTGTTTCTAGAGCCAGGAGTTTGGATGATCTGGGTTGACTTCACTCACGTGTCTGTGGATTGAAGCTGGCTTTGCTTGATGACCTAAGTCACCAGGGCTTCTAGGCATCTGGGCAGTCTCAGAGAAGATTGGTCAGAGAACCTGTAAACATATTTTCAAGCCACAACACACTTGGACTAGCTTAAGAAATAGAAAGTTGATGGATGCCACTCCAAAATTTAGGATGCAGATTTTGCCCATGGCATAAGTTCATGGGTTAAGTATACACAAGATGGACACTTGCCTCCTTCACTATGCACTGTGTGACAAGTAAACACAGACATCTAGGGTTTTTTAGAGGACAGAAAATATTAGCAATTTTGTTTTCTATCTGATTGTGTCATCATCCTTTTGGTATATCGCTTTGCCACATGGGGGCCCGCGCCTCGCTGCACAGGTCTGAGATGACTATTTTTTTTCTTTTTTTACCAGGAGGTCCTGAGCATCAAACTTGGGTCCTCCATATGTTAAACAGGAGCTCAATTGCTTGAGCCACAGCCACAGTAATTGGGGAATTACTTCCCCAATATCAGTAATTTTAAAACTAAAGTCTTCTGTTTTAAGACTGGAAGAAACATTCACTCCACACAGGTCAGGTCAGGATTTGCTGAGTACATGCCCTCAAAGCTACCGACACTTCTCTTTCTAAGCAATTCACAGACTTGTAAATCTTTATAAATTTACATAGCTTGCATAGTGGTCACTCAGTGTAGGCTTGAAGTTCTGTGATGACAGAGACCAGAGCTCTTTTTTTCTTCAACAAAAGAGGAATAAAATTGATGAGCAAGGAGAAGGAGCTTCACAGATGGGAACAACTTTCTCTTCTTTCAGTTTCCATTTTTAACAATTTCGTGCCCAGAATGACAGCTATTCCTACATCCTTTCAGGTTCTTCCACATCTATTCCATGATTTTGCATTCCCTAGAAGCCATTTTCCCACAATCTCCACAGTACCTGGGTGACAGCTGTGTTTTCCAGAAAATTCCAGAACTTCAGGCAATATCCCTATAATACACATTTATTTGTGGTACATATTTAGTTACGAGAATTATGAAATGTTCCCAAAATATAGTCATTTGTAAGAATTTGATCGATCATAAAAATAGCTGTAGAAAATTATCAATATTCAATAAATTTTATTTTTTTAAATGCCAGGAATATGAAAACATATTTTCCCACCTCACAGAATACACCAAAATGTCTAGGTCAAATACAGTTTTAAAAGAGAAAATGAAAGCATATATTTTAAAATATCAATATATTCTTAGAGAAAGGAAATTATTTCTTGGCAAAAGAAAGATCACTTTGAAAATAATACCAAGACCTACATAAATTATATTGCTCAAGAAAAATTATTTTATCCACAAAAAACAAACAAAAATTATATTATTCATAACAAAACAAACAATTAGATTAAAGGAGATATAACAATTTCTTCTCATCTTTGACATTGAACTCTTAAATTATACACTTAAAAACCATAAATTTTACTGCAGGTAAATTGTATACTAATAATCCTTACATCAAGAAAATAATTTGTCTCAATAATATGGCTTTTAGTGAGGAGTGCAGATACTGAAATGTAATCTTAACAATTATAGGTTTAACCTATAATTAGCACTATACTTGTTAAATATATGTCTTAGAGACTTAAATCTTTGGACTGCTCATATGTCAGTTGAGCCCTGAATCTCAGCAGTGTTGTAACACCTACTCTCCAGTTCTTTGGACTCACCCAAGACAACTAACAAGGAGATGATGATGGAGAACCCCATCCTAAGGAACAGAGATTGTCTGCAACTGCAAGCAAGATAGTTCCATCTATCTGCTCCATGCGATCTAAATCCCATCTCAGTTAGAAACAGAGTAGGCATCACCATCCCAGAATTCTCTAGATTGGGAAATGAACAATACTAAAGTAGGCTTATAGTTATTTATTATAGACTTTTATTACTTTGCAATTTTAAGACTTTTATCTTCAATAAAAAAGCAGTGGCCACCAGAATTTCTGAGGGCAGGAAGAGGGAAGAATAGGTGTAAAGTGGGGACATTTTTGGGACATTGAAATTGTCCTGAATGACCTTGCAATGATAGATACAGACCAGTATATATTTTGTTATAACTCATAAAATTCTGTGGGGCAGAGTGTACACTATAAACTATAGTTCACAGTTAGTTGCAATGCTTCCATATGTGTTCATCAATTGTAACAAATGTACCACACTAATGAAAGATGTTGTTAATGTGGGAAAATGTGGGAAGGGGAGTGGGTGGGTCATATGGGAATCCCCTATATTTTTAATGAGCATTCACATTCATGAAATCTAAAGCTTCTTTCAATTTTTAAAAATGCCCCCAAAAGTAACAAAACAAACAACAACAACAAGCAGTCACAACAAACCATGGATTCAGGAAGATCTGATTTCTAGACTGGCCACCTTAGAATATTAAAAGGATCCAGTTTTCTGGACATGCAATGAAATAATAAAGAATATTACACACACAAGGGAAAAGACAGTTAATAGAAACTATCCCTCAGGAAGGCCAGTTTTTCAAATTACTAGACAAAGTTTATAAATTACCAACTTTTAATCAGCTCAATGAGTAAAAGAAAAATATGAGAATGATGTCTCACCAAATAGAGAATATCAGTAAAGAACTAGGGGGTATAAAATCAACTGAAATAGAAATTCTGGAGTTGAAAAGTAAAATCAGTGATATGAGAACTTTTCTAGAGGTGGCCAACTACAGTTGTCTCCCTGAATAAAGACCTGAACAGCCCTTTCAGCAGCCTGGAGTGTGCACCTTCCCTATTTAAGTCCTTCCTCACCCAGATTGTGTTCATTCCAAAAGATGTAGCTGTGAGACTTTCTGGATTCTTATGAATTTTACTGGTCACTAGTGATGTTGAATTAGGTTTCATACCCTTGCTTATGCTTAACTCACTGCAGATCCTATGATTTAGGTTATTCAGAGGAGGGGAGATGGTCAATTATTGTTCTTTCAGAGACCTCCACTTCCTTCTGAGAACCCAAGACTACACCCAACCTGAATGAAAATCCCTTAAAGGAGAAACACAGCTCTGTTCTCAGAGATACTCCACATCCTTGCCTCTGAGTCCCCATGAGACTTAAGAAAAATAGTTGCCCTCCATTACCAGGGAGAATTACAACTCAAATTTCTGTGAACCCCAATATCCTGAGGATCCCAGAAATTCCTGCCTACACCAGCCAGATCTCAATGAAAACCCTTCTCATGTTACATAATCTATCCCAATCCCACAAGAAAGGTGATTGTTTTGCCTAGGGAGAGAGATGATTGTTTTGCCTATTGAAGCCATTTATTGATGCCATTGAAACTTGAGAACTGGTTTTTCCAGTTGTTAAAAAAAAAAAAAAGGCTGTAGGGATTTTTAAAAGAACTATATTAAATCTGCAGATTCCTGTGGGTAGTTTTGATATTAGGACAATATTGAGCCCGTCCCGGCACCCAGCTGCTGGGTGATTCTCACTCACAGCACACATGACCATCAAGAGAGGCAAGGCAGAACCACGAGGGAACCTTTCCATTCTGGCCATGCCCTGGAGCCTCGCTGCCCCGTCGCCCACAAACTGAGTGCACCCATGCCTCGTCCACCGCCCTCGCCGGCCTTGCTTCTGGGCAGCAGGACTGAGCCCCTGGTGGCTGCCTGGCGCAGGCTGTGGGGCACAGTCTCTGCTTACCCCCACACCACAGCTCGGGTCACAGCGCCCACCCTGGGTCAGCGCCAGAACCATGGGGCTGCCCATGCTGGAGTTCAGCGATTCCTAGTTGCAGGGAGTGCCTGCAGTGCCATGAAATTCAGCTGGAGTGAACCAACAAGTTTATCAGAGCTGATCAAGGACAGCGGCCTGCTCATAGGGGTGCTGAGGCCCTGTACTGTGTCTCTACTGTCTATGGCAGTACAGAAATTTTCAGTTAATACAAGGTTCCCAGTTTGAATGTATTGATGATGCTGAAACAGATGATGAAACTAGTATTGCTCAGTCACCAAAAGAAGTTACAAGGCTACTCATTGCAGTAGAAGAGGAAAGGAGAAGACTGCTTCAAAACGCCAATGATGTGCCACTTGAGGAATTTCAAAAAGAATAGATAGATGCAGCAAAATATGGAAAGAAATTTGGCAAGGAGAGTGAAAAATGCCATTCTATTCTTGACAAGCACTTCAATTTGTCTTCAAAGAAAAAGGAGTCTTATTTGCAAGAGGCTGATTCACAGATGATGGAGAGCATCCAAACCTCTATGAAGCATCTCTAGACTATGTCTTTAAAATTCAAGAGATTCAAGAAAAAAAGAAGTTTGAATTTGTTGAACTGCTTTTATCATTCCTTTGGATCTCATTTACTTTTTACCAGGAGGGGTAAAAATTCACCCAGGAATCTGCACCACATAAGCAAAGGCTGCAGTTCAACTTGCAGAATATAAGGAATAATTGTGAAAGTACTTATCAAGAGGTAGAGCAGTTGTTGCAAAGGATGAAGTCTGCCAACTAAGACTACAGACCAGATCCGGGAGAAACAACCACTTGGCTTTATGTGAATTAAATATTGCACATATGATAAAGGAAGTAAAACATTTGTGATGAATGTTTCAGAAATGAAATCCAGTGGGAAAAAGAACATACTTCTTACTAGTTCACCAGAAATGTTTGAATTAAAATCTTGCCTCTTGCAAAAGATGAATTCAATTGACAAATGTCTGCTTCATGAGAAAATGCATTCAAGCTGTGGAAACTAGAGGCATCACCATTTTAGACCTCTACAGAATAGGAGGAGTGAGCTCCAAAGACCAGAAACTCATAAACACCACGTTTCTCCAAAATCCCTTCCTGATATTGACATTGATATTGAACTGTGGGACAATAAGATGATAACAAGTGGACTAAAACCCACCTCAGGTATTTTGCAGAACCACTGATGACTTCTAAGTTAAACAAAGATTTTATTGTTGCTGTTAAATCCTATGAACAGAATTATTGGGTAGAAGCTTTGCACACATTGGTTCATAGATTACCAGACAAAAATTGAGAGATGCTGGACATCTTAATAAAGCACCTGGTCAAGGTTTCACTGCATAACCAACAAAATCTCATGACTGTCTCAAACCTTGGCATAATATTTGCCCATGTCTAATGAGAACCCAGGAGGAAATTGTGGCTCTCATGATGAATATTAAATTTCAGAACGTTGTGATTGAAGTCCTGATAGAGCACTATGAAAAGATTTTTCACACTGCCCCACCCAGACCCAGACATTCCTCTTTCTCAGCCTAAGTCTTGAGCTGGGTCTTGGAGAATGTGAACAATCTGCCTCTCCATGGGCACCTGGAAACCCAGAGGGAAGTATATGCCATGCCCAGCAGATCCTGACAATGACTCCTACAGCAGCAGCCCTGAGAGCATAGTAATGGGCAGTGAGTCACTGTTCTCTCACTCATCTGATAGGAACAGTGCTAGAAAGCCTGCTTCCTGCCAGGCCAGGGAGAAAGCTGAAGGCTTCCCTGGATTACATCCCCATCCCCTTCTAATGGACAGAAAAGCCTGGGTCACTGGACAACAAATCCCAAATTGAGTTCTACGGAAGATGCAACCAAAACATGCTGAGTCAGATTGCCACAGTGTAACCTTGGTCACCAACCCTGGTGATGCTTCCCCACTGGTCAAGAGAGGCCCTTATGGGCTCTCAGGCCTGAAAAGATCCTCTGCTTCCTTCCTCACATCCATCTCCACAGGGGAAATAAATAAGAGCTACAGTGGATCCATTCAAACTTGGCTTCCATAAGTTTGAGAGAGATGCCCCAAACCCCACCAAATCCAGACCTGCCTCCCAAAATGTGCAGGAGGTTAAAGATGGACACTGTCTCCAGCAATGGCAACCAGTGACCCAGCTCAGTAGTGGCAGCCAAAGCCCAACTGTGAAAGTGTTGGTTCATGTAAGCCAGTTTCTTCTGGTTGGCAAGCCAAGGCCATGTACTCCTGTAAGGCAGAGCAGAGCCAGCAGCTCTCCTTCTCTGAGGGGGCAATGTTTTCTAATGTGTACCCATCAGTGGTACCAGGGTGGTTAAAGGCTACTTATGAAAGCCAAACAGGACTAGTCCCAGAAAGTTATGTTGTCTTCTCTAATGCTATTTAATGAATGGCAGTATCCATGGTAACAAATAATAAGTGCTATGATTTTATCTGACACAGACACAGGGATCAGCCCACTAAATGAAAATAGTCCATTTCTATCAAGTTCTACACCAGCAGACTAGGTAGAACCCTATTACTGGAAAAATGAAAAAAAAAGTTTAAATTGTTGGTCATTCTTTTTGTGGCTGGTTTCTTATTTTAAAATACTTTACATTTTAAAAATATATAATAATAAGTAACATCCTGTTGTGTCTCTTTCATAATTTTTGCAGAATATTAAATACTATGTTAAGTACTATATCGCAGAAATTTAGAAACCAGAAATCTGCTATAAGGATTTTAAGATCTGTTCTTTACTGCCTGGCATTTGCTGAGGAACCTTAAAATAATTACTTAAAAATGTAACTTAAATTGTTCATTTATTATTTTTTCTTAAAAATATACTACTTCCATATATGATTCTTATACTGGTCTTAAGCATTTCAAGAGTAATACTTTTTAAATGTAACTTTGTATTTGTTTTCCAAGTAGACAATAATATCTAAAAGCAATAATGTACAAGGTAAATGAAACAACGTTATGTCAGATGCTGGTGCACTGTAAACAATCCATCCAGCATTACAGAAACCTTCCATGCATTTAGA
>JAQZBX010013248.1:6156-40200 GCA_029593785.1 Cabassous unicinctus | reverse complement strand
TAAGTGGACCAACACACCATTTTGATTCTGATCTAGTGAAGAGAATCTTAAGCACATTTGGTGACTGAACTAACTCCACGGGAGCTGACATAGACGGAACCATTTTTTTAGTGTCCCCAGATCTCATTAAATAAGAAAAGACCTTAAAAAAGGAAATAAAACAATCTGCCCAGAAATTACATCTATAGGCTCTTTCTTAATATAAGGTGGAAAAGGGGCCCTTTCTTGAGTACATGGATACAAGTATAATTGTAGTCTAAAGATTGCTGGATTGATATTGTGTCTGGCATAATGAAGATAAGATACATATTAAGAAACTTCCACAACTTGTCTCAATTCTTCAAACAATGGAGCAAGTTCCTTTTCTAGGCTGACAATTAGTCCTAAAACAGAGATTAAGAAAATGAGAAAGTTAGAAAAATGTTCCTGAAAAGTCTTCAACTTGAAATTCCCTCTTATCAAAAATTTTAGTTACTAAAAAGTCAATTAATTAATTCTCCATAACTAAAACAAAATACTGTAATTCTAAATAAGGTAACCAGAAAATCCATATTCATTACAAAGTTTATTTTCATCACCTATTATTAAAGTAGATAAAAAATATTTAGTGTCTTAGAAGATACTGAATGAATTATATGCACTATAATTTTGTTCCAGAGTTTTGAAAGGAAAATCTTAATTTATACCTTACTATTTCAAAACCTGCATTGATTCAGAAAGAATACACACAATTTTTTACTAAACAAAGTACACAATTTTCCCTGAGCACATTTTAAGGTATTATCAAAAGACAGGCTGCTTCAATCTTGAGTAAAGGAATGATCAGAAATTTATGTTATAAATTCCATAAAGCTAAGGCATAAATGGGAATTTTAAATGAAAAAAAAATTAAGATGAATGGTAGGAGCATAAAACATACACTTTAAAATTTTTAAGAAGTTCAACGATAAATCTGGAGACAAACTAGTCTAAAAATTAGATCTAGCTTTTCTTCAGTTTACTAGAATAGAAGGCTATATACCTTAGACAGTGTCTCTGCTTTATGTTCAAACAAAGATCTTTCTTCTGTCTCAAAGGACAATATTAAAAGCATCTGGAATTCTCAAGGAAAAGTTCCAACAACTAAAATATCACTCTGTATATTATCACAATTTATATTTAATATACTTCAAATATTAACACTGCCATTACCCTATGAAATTTATAAAGTGTTTTTCACATACAGTATTTTACAGCTTCAAAAAGTTTGTAAGTGGAAGAGACTTAATAAATCATCAAATCTAAACCTCTCAGACTTCAGTGACATATCTTAGAAGTAAAAGTTGCTCAAACCAGCTTAAAAAGAAAAAAACAAAACAGAGACAGAAAAGGGATAGATAATTCTAAATAGTAGTCAAATCTGTAGAAACCAGACTTAAAAAAAAAATCCCATTTTACCTAACAGGAAGTAAAAACAAACAAACATAATACCCAGTGGTAAGTACTGGATATAATGGGATTTTACTATCCACTATATCAAGTACAGCTTCCTACCAATGGTTCTCGAATGTGGGTATGTTCAATCTAGCCATGCTCTTTAAAAAAGTAAATTTTCAATCACTTTCATCTTGCCTGCTGTTTTTTAATATTTTAAATATTCTAACTTAAAATAGACTGGTCTATACGGAATTGAACACACCTTTATTTTATGTGTTTTAGTTTGGTATTGTCTTCATCTTCTTTTTGATTCTTAAGCTTTAGTAATGTAAGCATAATGGAGCCTCAAGAGTTAAAGATAACATTTAATTTTCCTTTCTATCTTAAAAAAACACACTTTCTCCCATACTGTCTCAAGTGAACTAGAAAAATCCCCTAAGATGGAAAAAGCAGTTATTAGCTCCATTATGTGGCTTTGTAAACTAAGACTCAGAGAAGTTGTAACTTTCTTCAAGATCAAGAAAAATGATGGCGAAACTGGGCCACAAATCCAGGTTTTCTGACTCTAAATCCACTATTCCTATTATATTACAACTTCGCAGTTATGGCAATATCAAAACATAAAAGCTGGACTTAAGAAAATTAAAACGTACCTGTGTTGGCATTGCTGCTGGCTATGAAACTCACCACCAAAGGTAAACGATTAAATTGAACCACCTAAAAAGAAAATAAAATTTAAATTATATGTTGATTGAGAAAAGGTAGTATATATCTTAACCTTTAAAACGTTTTAAAAAAATATATGATATTAGCCCCCAAGATCATGGTATTATATCATGAAATATGAAAGAGCTGAAAGTATTTCCACAAAACAGTCACTGATTATCTGAGAGACATTAACACCCCTTAGCCTGGAAGCTTTTTAAGGTGGGACTGGGTTGTCTTCATCTTTTTATCTGAAGCCCTGCAACGTCAATTACATAGTAGGGGCTCAATAAATATTTGAAAATTAAATGACTAAGAGTAGTATTCGTTTTTAAGTAGGTACATCTTCATGATTTTTTTCTGCCTCATATGTACCACTTTAATAATAGTACAGTTTTAAGTTACTTTAAACTCAGCTTGAAACTAATCAGTATCTGTGAAATTAAGGGTTAGATGTGTTAATTACTTTTTCCCTAATACCCATTACACAGCTTTTTTTTTTTTTTTAGGTATCTGGGCCAGGGATTGAACCCAGGACCTTGTACGTGTGGGAAGCCAGCGCTCAAACATTGAGCCACATCAGCTTCCCTGTATTATTTTTTCATTTATTTGTTTGTTCTTGTTTTTTGTTGTTGTTTTTAGAAGGCACCGGGAACTGAACCTGGGACTTCCCATGTGGGAAGCAGGTGCTCAACTGCTTGAGCCACATCCACTCCCTAAAATACATGGCTTTTAAAATAAAAAAATATCACTGTGTATCATCAGTGGTACATGAAACTCTGGGAAAGACTACTCTATAGCAGAAGGGGTTAATTTATTCTAAAGAAAACGCAGCTGGAGATCAAGAGACATGTAGTGTCTTCCACACAAATAATCTCACTTAATATATATACATTTCAAACCAAATGAAGGAATTATCAGCAATATCAAATTTAAATAACTTATCATTTGATTTTCAAGGAAAAAATTTTATCTGTCGCAACAAAAAATCATATCGTTGAAGAAATCACAGTTGTTTAGCTGAGGGCACCATCTACTGGAGGTAACAGTGACCTGATTCATACCCTTTTTTAAGATAACATGTACTTTATTATTAATTCTTAACTACTTTTCCACATTAATTATTTCCTGGTATAAAATGTGAAGAAAATTACAACTTAACATAACCAATTTGAAGGCTAAGGGTTTATAATCCTATTCCCGCAAAAACTAAAATTTAAAATTATAACACAAGCTATTTTATACAGAAGATATAATAATGATGATTGACATCAGCTAACCATTCAATAATTATGAGCTTACCTGGTAGGTGTTATAGTAACAGATAATACTTTTGTTTTTTGAAAGTCCAAGTTTGCTCCCTTGGTCCGTTGCAAGGGCAAAAGTAGATAAGAAACCAGGTCTTAAAGCATGCTCTGGGGCATTATCATTTGCCACTGGAAAAATTAAAATTATACAGTGTGTAAGGTAGATATGATTTACAGTACCTTCTGAATCATAACTATAAAAACAGAAGCACAAAGTTATGTTTCACAGTATTGAAAACCATGTCACTAATCAGGTTAATTTAGGTGGGGAAAATTGCTTAATCAGAAATTCAGTGACTATAACTAAGGGAAAAATGCTCTCACATTGTTTTCTATTTTTTAAAAGAATTAATATTAAATTTTCCTATTTTCTTAACCTAGCTTAAAACACGGATTAATCAGTATATTTAATAAATTGAATGTTCTGGTTAACTGAGAACCAAGCTAGAATAAAACCATGAAAAAAGGTACAAAGCCTCTGCTCTCATGAAACCCACAGCAGTATTTCCATAGATATTAAAAATCTTGCAGCTGGCTACCACTTTTAAGTTTCTCTTGAGAATCCACTGAAAGGACTGAATGGAGTTTTTGTACCAATAAGTGCAGAGCTCAAGGCTTTAACACAGAAATCCTCAGAGTGATAGAGCTGGAACATCTCTTTGAGATTATGTTGTTCAAAGCCCTTATCACAGAACCAAGAAAAGTTAAGTGACTTGCCCACAGCCACTCATCTTTCCTTTGGGTGCACACTAGACCACATGACATCAGGAGGTTCCAGTTATCATCTTGCCACCAACTCTGGAATGGCAATGTACTCTCTGTACTTGACCAACTTCATGTATAAAGTGAACGAACTAAATTAGGTGACCTCTAAACTTCCTTTCAATTCTAAAGCCTAATAAAATTATTTCACTTATATGATAATCCCTCGTGGAAAATAAATTGTAAACCAGGTGTGCAAAACATTATTTAATCTTTCTTTGGTAAAGCTATTACAGTGTCCCCCCCAAAACTGAACATCCATTCTGATCACACCATATCTAGAAATATGATAGTAAAATGAACTGAATCCATACTAATCGACTCTGTGACATTATGTCCACTATAAAAAGCCGAAAATAAGGCCAAAAATTCTTGCTAGATTCTGATTAACTAAAGTAATTGTAAAGTTACAAAAAAAAAAAAAATCTTATTTCAAATGAGGAAGCAGCAATCAAGAAAGAGTAAACAAAACAATCAATATATGAAAGTGTATGGATGTTTATCCTAAGAGAACTAGCAAGAGAACTAATGATAAAAAACAAACATACATATACCTGGAGTTTCTCTGCGTATATATAAATTTATCCAGTTGCATACATGTGCACTTTCATCACTTAGATTCACATAAATGTCTTTAATGGAAAAGTGGGTCTATGAAAAATCCATGCTTAAACTCTGGATGTTAACAGGATACACCTGACATGTAATAAATTACAGGCTGCAAGGTAGCATTCAACATACAAAAGCAAGCATTTCCCCCCAAACAAAGAGCATGTCCCAAATTTACTGAAATGAGTTCTATATGCTTGCCTTCTGCACTACTCAGATGGAAACACACACAGTTTTAGTCAAAAGCAAACATGACATTTGCACTTAGGTTTCTGTTTTACCTTTAATAACGGGTACTCCATCTCTATCTGACACAACAATAGCATGAAGCCCTTCAACACTACAAAGAAAAATAGTTAAAATATAATAAAACATTCCACTTTCTCAAAATATACATCTCAAAGTAGTAATGGCAATTTTCATGTATATTCTGAAAAACCATAGGAAATCAATTATTGATATCCTTAGCTCTATTAAGTCTACTACTAAAACTCTCCCAGAAATTGAATGAATGTGTATTACCACGTTTGTAATTTTCACAAATTTATCAATGAAACATAAATCATAGCTGATTCTCCATTAGAATTGCAAATGTATTTGCAAAAAAAAAAAAGAAAAAAGAGGGAGACAATTTTCTTTCTCTTGTTCATTCCAATATCAAGTCCCCAGTATTTGCAGCACTTATTAGTCATACAATAAGCAAATATAGACACAATTGCTGCCATCACAAAGCTTACACTCTAACAAGAGAGCAGATACCAATTAAAAAAAAAAACTCTCAATAACAAATAGAAAATGGCACCTGACACAAGTGCTATTAAGAGGTCTATGGGGATATGAGAACCTATAAAAGAGGGCATTGATGTAGACAGGTGGGTCAGAGAAGGATTCCCTGAGGAAGTAATTTTTCAGCTGAGATGTTATGGTGCTGAGTAAGAGGAGAGGAGGAGAGATCATTTTAGTCCAAAGGAACAGGGCAGAATGAATAAAGGTCACACAGCAATCATTCCAGCCATACCTACATAACAAACAGTAAAGAGAATGGTTAAAAGAGAATGGTTGAAGTTAGAAAGACCTGGGGGGTTCCAGTCCAGACTACTCTTATTTATGCTATTCTTTAGGCCAATTACAAAATACCCCTCTAAGCCTGAGTTTAATAATCTGAAAATGGGATAATACTACTTATCTTATTTGGCTATTGTGAAATTTAAATGAAATAATGCATGTAAAGGATAAGGCTGGTACATAGCTAATATTAAAAAATAAATAATTAACATCAATGGTGCCATCTGTACACAATGGTAACAGCATAATTTATCACTGCAATTTAAACATTAAAATATTAGTGAGAATCCCTGTGAAATGAGCAGTTAAGAAATATATACTCTAGGTCTTCTGGCCCAGCAGTCGGCCTGGCACTCCACATCCCTGCTGCCCCTGCGTCCTGGGAGCTGATGTGCTGTGTGTTTGAGCATGTCCAGCTATGAGCTGGCTTTGATCCTCAAAGTCATGCAGTGGCCAGAGACTGCTGCAGCTTTGAAACACACGATTGAAGCCCCAACGGACAAAGGAGTCATAGTGAGGAACCTGGAAAACTTGGGAGAGCAAGCGCTTCCTTATAAGATCTCCTCCCACAATCAGTGGCACAGCCAAGTAGGGTATTTTATGGTGGATTTTTATGCAACAACTGTGGAAAGTATGATGGATCATTTGTCTCAAGACACTGATGTGATTCAACCAAATACTGTCAAACATTAACTAACGAAGGAATTAAGAGAGTGCAAAGGGTTTGTCCCAGTTCCACTGCAAGAAAAATTGTATTACACAAAGAAGATTCACCCAACTTCAGTCTTATTTTTTACTTCTCTCACTTTTGCATATCATGCATTAATTGTTTATAAGCCTGTCCTTTATATGGGATTGTGCTGCAGGTGTCATTTGATTCTACTAAGATGTTTTTAGCTCCCTGATCCCCTTTGGAGTGAGAGGTGGGAAACAACTTGTTTGAAGCCACTCCACAGTCTGTGGCACCAGTACATCATTCTTGATTTTGTTTTTATTAATTTGATTTGTCAATGAGGACTTTTTGCCTTTTTTTTTTTTAAAAGATTTATTTATTTATTTATGCACCCCCCTTGCTGCTTGTGCTCGCTGTGTCCATTTGCTGTGTTTTCTCCGTATCTGCTTAGCTCCCCCTTGCTGTGAGGTCCCGCTGCATCAGCCCATCACTCCACGCGGGCTGGTTTGCCCTCACAAGGGGGCCCCGGGAAGCGAACCCGGGGCCTCACACATGGTAAACGGGGGCTCTATTGATTGAACCACACCCGCTTCCTGTTGTGAGGTCTTGCTGCATCAGCCCACCGGGTCACGCGGGCCTGCCCTCACAAGGAGGCCCCGGGAAGCGAACCCCGGGCCTCCCATATGGTAAACGGGAGCTCTATCAATTGAGCCACACCCGCTTCCCTTACAGTAATTTTTGTAAAGCTAAACTTATTTAAAACTGCCTTGGATTGTGAGCTAATAATTCAGACTGTACAACTGTGCAAAAATAAAATTTAAAGCCATTGCATTATTTTGAGTGATGTATGATCTGGGTAATGAATTGACTTTTCAAACCTAAAAAAAAAAAAAAGAAAGAAAGAAAGACACTAGAGTAAAAAAATAAGGTGTTAAAAATTATAATGGGATTGGTTTGTTTTGAGGTACTGGGGCTGGGGACTGAACCCAGGACCTCGTATATGGGAAGCTGATGTGCAAGCACTAAGCCACATCCGCTCCCAAAAAATTATAATGGGGAAACATCCCCAAACTTTCAACATTTATACAAAACCGATAGCCCTGTAACCATCCTATAATAACTGTTACCTGAAACTCAGAAATATGTTCAATGTTCCTATGATGGCCCAGAATTATCCATTACTTATTGTTCACTTTAACATTTTAACTTAGGAATAATATTCATATTAACCTAATGTTAAGATACTGAAATTTAATTACCAAGAAAATCCCATTGCCAATAATTTTAAAGTCGAGAGGTATTATTAAAGTTTGAGGGGAGAATTGTTACAAACAAAACCATTTATCTTCATCACATTAAAAATACAAATGATAAAATGTGTATAAATATTTACGAGTATTATTTCCTATTAGCATTCAAACCTGAAATTACTTATGGATTAAAACAAATTCTACAAGATCAATACATAAAACAAATACAATGTTCTAAGTTAAAAACTAGGCTATACAAAAACATACATATCCTACAGATATTTGCACATGCACAAATCACCTTTGTGCAAAGTTATCAATGGCAACATCACTTGAAATAGGAAAAGACTGGAAACCTAACAAGGACAAGTTAAATAAACAATAGTACATACATACAATGGAATACTCTGCAGCCAGAAGATCTCAAAATTACACAGTTGAGTGAAAAAATACATGCTTTTGAATAGTGTGTACATGAAACAACAATTTGTGTAACAAAATGTGGAGGCATGTGTAGCAGTTTGGCATTACTTATGAATTCCAAAAATAGATAATGGATTATGTTTGTGAACTGGTCTTTTCCTCTGGGCATATTAGATTCAGAGGTTTCACTTTTACTTGATTAAATAATGATTAAAGCTTTGACTGGGCCACATCAGTAGGACGTTGGGTCCCCATCCACCAAGGGGGCAGGGACTCACAGAGAAACCTCACTGCAGAGAAGGGAGGCTGGAGCTTTGAGCGGGAGCCCCAGGAAGTAAACATGCAGAAGAAGAACACAGAGGAATAGAGACGGCTCCAGAGACATGGCGGAGGCCCTGGGAAGAGAGATGAGTCATTGCCTGATAGTCTACAGCTGGCTTTGTGGAGAGAGCAGAGCAGCTGAGCCTGGAGAGAAATGAGCCCTGAGAGAGACAAAACTTATCCCAGCCTACAGCTGATATTGGAAGAAGCTGGGACCACGGAGCCTTAAGAGGAAGAGGAAGCCTGAATCCTTGTAGACGTTGGCAGCCATCTTGCTCCAACACATGGCAACAGACTTTGGTGAAGGAAGTAACTTACGCTTTACAGCTTGGTAACTGTAAGCCTCTGCCCCAAATAAACACCCTTTATAAAAGCCAACAGATTTCTGGTATTTAGCATCAGTACCCCTTTGGCTGACTAATACAGCATGCATGTAAATATGTATGCTTATAAATATGTTTGCTTATATGTGCATAAAACATCTCTGAAGGTAACAGTGAGGGCCTCTGAAAGGGCAACTCTGTGACCGAAGGGTAAGGTTGGGAAGTTTCTCACTCTATGTCTGTTGGTAACTTTTTGGAACTTATTCAAAATGCAAGGAAATTAAAAACAGATAAAAAGAGGAACGTTCAGAAAGTACACATTTAAGGAAATCAGGTCCCAAATATAAAAGACATTTCCAATTCTACTCACAGTGGATAAAGAGTAACATGAATAGATTCTACTAGTAATTGAAAATAACTGTGGTACATTATAAGGAATAAACTTTATAAAATTTTTATAATAAACTTTATAAAATATTTTGGAGAAATCTAATCCTTAAGTTTAATAAGACAATTATTTTCATTCTAAAAACAAATGTTACATTAGCAATCAAAGACATCATACTTGGTTTTATTTATACACTGATAAAATATTTATTTTTAAACACAAAAAATTCTAATTATTTGACAGAGAATCCAAACATGCACAGAAACACACATTTCATTAACGTCTCTTGATGATTGATTTGGTTCCTGAGAGGTATTACAGCACAACGGTTAGAATCATGAATGGATAGCTCCGAAGCCAGGCTGCCTGCATTCAAATCCTTTAACTTTACATCCATCTAACAACAAATATCAGAGCTAGCTAGTTCACAACATTGAAAGCAGAAAGGATAAAATGTTGGAGGCTGATCCAAATTTGGAAAGGAATATGATGAGTCACCAAGGCATAGAAAAGATGTGTGGTCCTTATTGTAAGGTATAGGATAAAGCGTACTGTACTGCTTTTCTTTGTAAGCTATCACATTATTTCTTCATTCTTTTAGCTATTGGGATGCAGTAAGCCTACTTTCAATAAAGTCATGAATATGAATCAAATTGGCCTCCAGCCATGGAAAAAAAAAAAAGATGGTACTAATCTTTTTCCTTCTATTACAGAAATATTTTCATTTTGTTTTTATAAACATCCTTTATTGAATTCATCTCTTGGATCAACACTACCACTGTTTTTTTCCATTGATTGAAAGTTGTCAGAATTCAAAAAGAAACTAGCACTTACTTTTCAACTTTTTTTTTTTTTTGGTTCACATTAGAGCTTCTCAGTAATATAATGAATACATTTGGGAACATTCTCAACTATTTTATATATAAGCAGCCTCACCATACCCAGTGTTAAACACTATGATGTTCAGAGTGCACCTAGTTGTTAGAGTAAGACTCTCATTGTCTGAAATAATTTTATTATAAAAAAATTTATTACACTGAGTTTGTAATTCTAGTCTTTTATTGTTTATTTTATTAGATCTACAGTGAACAATTAGTATCTAACAGATGGCTTTACAACTTAAGAACATTGGATGGAATATTGTTGCTTCTTTAGGACTCAAAAAAGGATATTAAACCTCTAAGACTTCTAAGTGGATCAACTATGCTTCTGTTCCACCAGTCTGGTGTTTCCCTTACTTTAGCACCCTTTCAATATGCTACGCCTCCAAGAAGGATCGATAAATGCAGAGAGCCCTTTTTTTGCACAGTTTCAAAAGAGACACATTTTATTCACCATGGCCTAGTTAAATAATACCACTCCCTCAATAAAACAAAGCATGTTATATTAACTGAATAACTGTGTAAAGTACAAACTTCACTGCTAACCCTTTAGTCCACAAGTCACTATGTAAAGAACTACTTAAATAACAAGCTGTACATTGTGATAAGTGACCAATCACTGCCCATCTTTCAAATTCTGTGAGTGAATGGTCACTATATAACTGTAATTCAGCTCTAGCATAGAAAGCAAAGCATGTAGTTTTGAGGCCTCCTTGTCTCTCAGTGATAAACCATGTGACATTTCACAAGTATGGAAAACTGAAAGAGGGAGTTGACCAATAAAGATTAAATAGAGCAAAGAAATGAAAAGTGATAATGCTGGAAGTGAAATTCATATTGAATGTGTAAACAGAATTTTGGAAGAAACAGCAGACACTGTTGTTATAGAGATTCTAGAGATGCAGCCAGAGGAGTTAGTGAAGGCAAAGGTATTGACATAAAAGAAGAAAGTGGTTATAATGAAAAGAATTAACATGTCCTAGAGGAAGTGATGCTAGCAAAAAAACTCAGATTAAAAAAAATCTCAGAGATATCTTATAACATTGAAAGCACAAAAGATAAAATGTTGGAAGCTCATTCAAACTTAGAAAAGAGTATGACAATTTGCCAAGGTGCAGAAAAGATTCTTGCTCCTTATCTTAAAGAAGAAGGTTGCAAATACTGCTCAAATTAAATTACTCGTGATAAGTTTTTTTTCACAAAGAAATAAAACACTTAATTCTTAATGTTTCAAGTGTTTTAAATTACTGTACCAAATAAATACTGGTTTTAGTATATTTTTCATTCTCCTGAATATTTATAATTAATAGTAAGAGAATTTTTAATGTTTTTACAAAATTTTTTAAGGTAATGAAACAAATGTAATTTTTCCAACTCATTACTAAAGTCATTTTGCAGTTTCCACTTGCACTATCATTTTTATGGCCCCACATTAATGTGCAAAGCTAGATCTGCCTGTATTTGCTAATCATTAGGTTGAAAACAGAACCAGCAGTTTGTCTTTGCAGTTTGCCAAAATAAGGAGTAAAAATGAATTTAAGATTGCGTTAACATAAAATCAATGGTAACAATTATTTCATTTAATACCCCACAGTGTTTTCTTTGTAACATAGAAAAAAATATGGGTATTTCAAAACCAGAAAATAATATCATTAATTTCTAGTGGTTTGTAATCAGAGTTGTTAAAGGCACATGCCAATATCAAACCACAGAAAATAATTACAGCAAAAAGTCAATTTTTTTTTCTACTATAGGAGTACACTGACATTTAAAATCTTTAACTTCAAACAGATTTAGTAGCAAAGAAATAAAAAATATCTCAACACATATTCTCTCTCTTACCTTAAAGGTTATTCAATTAATTTGGAATAACTTTATCCTGGAATGTGACAATGGATGTCTCAAGTCATTCCTCTTTTGTACTTCCTCAACTCTCATGAATTCTGAGTTATTTGTAAATGGACATGGGTACAAAGGAAAGCTGCATGTGTTACAGAAGGCACTGTACACAGCAGAATTCAGCTAAATTGAAAAAGTCCTTTAATCAGTAAAATATCTAAAAGGAAGTTTGCTGACTTTAACAAAGAGCCTAATTTACAGAATAGTGCATCAAATGAACTGTGTGCAAGCAAAAGAAAGCCTTGTGATTTTTCAAGTATGAATTGTTGTCTATGTCTAGCATTCTCCGGTTATATAGACTCAACAATTAGGTCTTACAAGCAATATTAAAAATGAAGGCAAGATCTAAAGTTTTTTATCCCCCCCGTAAAATTAGTGTAACAACCTTAAAGTAAATCCAGTAAACTGCTATCATACTATATTTGGAAGAATCTTAATGTGGCAAGAAATCTGAGTTCTAGCCCTCCAGTATCCATTAGCTACTTAATCTTAGACAAGTCATGTAACTTTTCTAGGCCTCATATTATTTATAAGCAAACTCAAAGGACATCATTTGTGCTACCTAGGGTAACAATTAGGTATTTGAAAGTAAATATACATATAATAATACCAGTCTAAAATGGAAGCGAAATACTACATAAAATTAACATATATTATGCAGAACTTATTCAATAAGAAATTAATACATTTTTACCTTGGTAATTTTTTATACAGGAATCGTTTTAGATCCTAAAAGAAAATATAAAAAATCATATTATAACATGCCTTCCACTAGTTCTCTAGATACCATCCTATCCACAATTCAGGGACCTTAAGTCATCATTCATAACCTTTCTTGCTTAGATTTTATATCTTTCTCTTTCTGATTTTGATTCTTACTGGTTGTGTGACTTGGAGGTAACTAAACTTTTTGTCTAAGTCTCAGTTTCATTATCTGTAAAGCAAGGAAAATCATCGAACTTACTTCATAATTGTTATTGAGAAGCATTTAAAGTGATCAATAAACTTGGAAATGGGAAACACAACTTCATTAGTTGTAAAATCAGATGACACTTTTCATACTATTTTACTGCTGCTATTGTTGTGTCCACTTGAGAATGTATTATAAATGTCTTTCGCTGTCCACAGAGAGATTTTCTAACATCAACTCAGTTTCCTCACATGATTAAAGATAAATGACAACATGTGTCAAGTGTTTAGCATAGAGTATAATTAGAAATAAGGAAATAGAAGACGTCAATTTTGTCTCATTACACTCTATTGCCTGGGTAATTTCACCAATACAGTTATCAATTATAACCTGTACATAGATGAATCAGAGATAGCTCTTCTTTTGAACCTCTAACCCCCTACTATTCTCCAAACCTGAAAGTTCAATTTATTTCATGCTATCACCACCAGCTTATCTTGCTTATTTGATAACACACTCACTCACACACACAAACCGAACTCATTATGGTCCCTCCACAATCCAGATTTCCCCATTTTTTCTCTTGTTGTTTCCACTAATGACACTTGCATTCCCCTAGTTAGATTTTAAACCAAGAGTAATAGTTAACCCTAAAAATCAAATGTTTTAAAACTAATCTCCTCCTCTCCTTTTCCACTGACACTGCAGTTCAGGTTCTTTATTTATGATTTATACTAGCCTCCCAACAGATATCCTGGCCTCCCATCTTTTTCTATCCTATACAGTTTTATACCACGCCAATCATATTTATTGTAGTGGTTCTAAACCTTGGCTACGGAAATCATTTGGGGCGCTTAAAAAAAATACTAATGCCTGGGTGATTCCCTGTGCAGTCAAGGTTGAGAACCAATGTTTGAATGGCTCCCCACTGTTACTGAACTACCTTCAAATTCTTTAGACATTCGAGATGCTCTACAGCATGGTCTAGATCTAATTTTTGGACTGCTGTGTAACCTGGGGCAAGTTACTTGATCTTTCTGTGCCTGAGAAGTCTCATCTTAAGACAAGGATAATAATACCTACCTTATAAAAGTTGCTGTAAGAATTAAATGAATTAGTATATGTTCAATGTTAAGAATACCCAGTATGTATGTAAGATAACAACAGGATGTAAAATATAAACGTTAGTAGTAGTTGCACTAATTCCCAGCTCTCTCCAGTAACTAGTACAATTAAGTTCCCTAAATTTAGAATTTGAGTTTTATTGCTGTGTTAAAAAGGGTAGCTTAGTAAAAATCTCAAGTGTCTACAGAGAACCTCGTGAAGACTAGACTGGAAAAAAGAATTCAGAGAACATGTCGTTATGACCACACACTGACCGGAAAGGCAGCAGATCATCATTTATAAATATATAGAGCCTTTTTTATTCCCACAAGATTGCGGAGTGGGAAGAATACAATTTTCTCACCCTCAAGCACCGTAGTCTCTATCCTCCACTACCACTCTAGGCAAAAACTCAGGACCACGCAAATTCAGTTTAGTCTCCTACCCCAGATCCTAGGGAAAATAATTAACCGGGAGTGAGGGTGGGGCTAAAATAAACAAAAATTTCTACTTGGAAAGGAAACTCCCCGCTCAGCAGCCTCCTCCAAACTCCCCATTCTCTCCCTCCTCTTGTGTGTGGCGCGCGCCAGGGTGCCAACTCACATCCGCCATGATGAACCCCTTTCTTCTGCAGACTCAATCTCCAAACCCTGAAAGAGAAACCCCTGGTGATTCTCCCCATAAGGCTTCTTCGCCCTCCCCATGCCCAGCCAAATAAAGAAGGTTAGCCCTCGTCTGGGTTACGCCAGACTCCGTGGCTCTGACGCTCAGACCCATGAGGCTGAAGAAGTCGGAGTTCCCTGAGACCCAGACGGATAGGCGGGGTGGCTAACCTCTGCCCACTCCACCCCTAATATCTAAGGGGAAGGGGAGGGGCGCACTCTCCTCTTCTGTCTCAGCCCCGGCACCACCGCGCGCCCAAACCTGTAGTTCGGGCAAAGGGGAGCAAGTTACCTGGACTTCGGTTCCCGGGGCTGCCCGGTTTTTCCCAGCTGTCACTTCAGGAATAGCTTCAAAGCCAGGTTTCTGTACAAGCCACCGTCACATGATTCGTGACCTCGTCAGCGCTCCAGGAAGCACTTCCTACGCTTCCGACACCAGGTGACGCAAAATATCCCGGCAAGGCCGCGGAAAGTGCGCTGCGCGCCCCGCCCCGCCCCGCGCCGCGCCGCGTCAAGCCCGCCGGGGCATGCTGTTTGCTCCTGTGCGCGGCTCCCTGGGCTAAAAGGGCTTCTTTGGCTGAGGGTTGGTCAAGTCCGATGATACCGCAGGGCCCTATAAGCCTTAGGAAATGCACGCAACGTTTTGTTCAGGAAGACAGTTTTACGCAGAGACGGTAAATATATTTCATTAGTTTTTCAGGAGTTGTTACCTTAAAAAGCTGGTCTTGTAGATGAAGAAATTTGAGGGTATAGGGTTACAAGCGAGTACAACTTGCCGGTTATTACAAGTCATAGGTCCGTAGGGTTCGGAAACCAATTTCCTAGTTTTTTGACTTTCCGTGGAGGCTAGTCCACATGTTCTTCGAGCTAGGCCTTCTCTAGATTTATTTGAGGAGCCATGGGCTTTCTGGAGCCCTCAAAGCCGGATGTGCACCCCAAACCTCTACTTCTTTTAACATGCAGATACTGTACTACCTTCTTTCATGGCTCTCGGTATGTGGGTGTCTTCTAAGGATCGACCATAACATGTCTTGCTTGTTTGCACATTTAGCTAAAGCCTATAGTAGGTGGTAGTTGGATTAGAAAGCATGGCAAAAGGGGGTGTGTCCCTCTTCAATCCCCTCAATCTCAATCTATTCTCAATCTCAGCACTATTGATATTTTGGGCCAGATAATTCTTTGTTGTAGAGGACTGTCCCGTGCACTGTAAATGTTTAGCAGCATCCCTGGCCTCTACTCGATAGATGTCAGTAGCACCCCCCACCCCACTCATCCGTTTTGACAACCAGTACCACCCTGAGGGCTGAAGTTGCACCCAGTTGAAAACTACTCTTTTTAAAGATTTTAAAACCTTGTAGGAAAATTGAAGTTTATGGCTTTAGTTACAGATTACCTCTGAACTCATTTATTCAAAACAAGGTAGTGTATCTTGGAAAATGAGATCAATGGCAATTTGTTTAGGACTGATCTTCTCGAATCTCTAAAAGCAAGAGTCAGAATTAATCCTATAGCCCAAGATATGGTGAAAGGAGTTGCATACTTATTTCTACAGTTATCTCTGAGAAGATAAAATTGTAAACTAGAGCTTCAAAATGTTACAAATGGCCTTCTTCCTAATTATTATAAGTCATCATGACAGTTCCATAGCAACTGACATCATTAAAAATCATTTCCTTTACCTTAAACTCCTGGATTTCTTAGTTTTGGGGTTACTGCACAATTTGTATCAGATCCCTACCCACTCCACTCTCCTAACTTTTTGGATGATGGCATTTCCCAAGATTGTCTTTGGTTCCTCTGCTATGTTCTTCTCTTTTCATAGTGTGGCAAGAACAAGAGTCCTAAAATCTGCATCTTTCCTCTGAGTTCAAGGTTCACATTCTCAGCTGCTTGATGGATGAATATTTCTATATACATACATGTTTTGCTGTCAGCTCTAACTCAGAAGCTCTAAAAACTTCTTCAATAAACCAGTTTCTCCTGAGTCCTATGGAAAGGTACCATGATTGTACCAGTCAGAAATCATGTTTGACTGCTCTCTCTCCTTACTTGTGTTATGTCTTTTTTTCCTAAATAACGATTTTTGCATCTATATTTTGTCAATTATTGATTCAGACCATTATTTCTACTCAGCAAGAGTATACCAATAGCCATGTAAAAACTGCCAGATGAACCTTCCTAAAACACTGCATATTACTGCCTGCTGAAAAAATCTTTAGTGATGCACCATTGCAAACAAAGTTGACAGTCTTTAATGTGGCAATAACATATTATTCTATTTTACTTTTGAACACATTCTAATGTAAATCCTCTACTCCAGCCAAATTGATTACCTCATGTTTCCATCAACATGACTTTTACTTTCCCACACTGGTTCTAGAAGTTTCTTTTATCTGGAATGCTTATTTCTCTATATATTAGCTATTTAAATCTTGTTTCCTTACAATGTCCACCTCAAATCTTACCTTCTCACCCATGACATTTCTTGAATGCTACTATATATTACAAAGAATGATGGATTTTTTAAATGTGTAATTATGTGTTACAGTTTTGGTTTCTTTCCCCAATGAGACCATAAGATCCAGAAGTCTGGAGATCATGTTTTACATTTTTCCCCGTTTCTGATAGTGCCTAAGTTTCTGGTGCTCAATAGGCAGTTATGCAATTTTTGCCAAATAAAAGTGATTTTCCAAGACCTCCAAACACCAGTATGTCCTCAAACTGAAAGAATAAGATTTCTAATTTCCAAAAGTGGTGGCTTTCAAATTATAGGAGGTTGATGGGAGAGTTCATATGTACTCAGACTTATCTATTTGTATTTATTCATTAATATCACTGCTGTTACTATAGGATTAGAGGAAATTGGTCTGAAAGATTGTCAGTATTGTGTACTGGTTTTCTCCAAGTGAGGTGTACCAATCAGATGATTCTTGTAGTTCAAAGAAGGAACTAGTAAAATTATACAGCTAAAGGGTGTGGAGTTTTTCTTTTTGGAGTAATGAAATAGTTCTAAAATTTTTTGTGATGATGAATGCACAACATTGTGATTATACTAAAAACCATTGATTATTTAAAAAAAAATTATACATACACATGTATACACAAATATGTGTATACATACATATATATAAACATAATCTCATTTAGAATTTCTATTTTGTTTTAGTATGTACACAGCATGCTAATATATATGGCTAATAAACATGCAGATGGTTAATTTTTTTTTATAGGAAAGCAGATTCTGAAAGTTGAGAGATCTCTGTTCTCTCAACTAAAAGCTAAGCGAGGTATATGCTAAAGAGAAACAGAAACCAAGGCTTTGACATTACCAATAAAGTTAGAAATAAAAGCATGCATAATAACATTGATTCTGAGATGGAAACTGCTACCCCAGCACCACCAAATTTTAATATCTATGTAGTTGGGATGTTTCTTAATGATGACATTTTAGACCTAAAAAAGTGATGGAGTTTATTATTTTCCATGGTCTATTTTATATAGGGTTAGGCTAGAAGGAATAGTGATAAATACAGAATGGGTAAACAGGGAATCAAAGACAATGGGAAAGTATACATGATCTAAAGAAAGGACTGTTGTGGTTGGTTCCTAGACATAGTGAAGCCAGGTTCCAGTTTCCTCTTCCAAATTTTATCCCTGAACATTTCCAGATAGGCCAATCATCCTGGAACCCTCAGAAATACTACTTTTTCACTAGTCAGTTGACTCGGTGAAAATGATTCCTTCAAATCGTCTTCATTCTTAGCCTCTGACTTCCCCCTTGGCCACTCTATATAGATCATGTTCTGCCTGAGATATTTCTCTAGCCTTCACCTCACTCCTACTTATCTTTTGGATTTCAGCTAAATTTTACTTTTCAAAGAAACAATCCCTGACCATCTCAGAGTAGTTTAGGTCTTCAACATATATGTTCTCATTGTACCTTGTAATTTTCTTTAAATACCTCATCATGATTATCATTAGTTACTTATTTGACATTTATTTTCCTTGTTAGATGTAAACTTCATAAGGGTTTCTGCCTTGTTCAGTGATGAATTCCCAGCACCTAACGCATTTGTTGAATGAAAGAAAGGGCATCTTACAAGTATAAAACATGATAAAAATTTAAATCTTTTACAGTGAGAATAGACCTTTTTATTCATATATTGAAATAAACTACAGACTGAAAGACAAAAATTCATCATAATCATTCAGTAGAACATTAGTAAAAATCAAATGCCATTTTCTTTAACAGTTCTCAAACAGAAAATTTTATTTTTTATATAAGTCTGATATAACATTAAATATATTACAAATCAGACATTTCATTTTAAAACCTAAATGTATAATTTTGAATGCACTATAGACAAATAAAGATCTCCTTACTGCTTTACTTCATTTAACTTATACAAGGCTTCCATTAAAATTTCATCTCAACTTGAAAATTACCTGCAGCTTTTTAAAACACAAATTAACTTTTAAAAAGAAATAAATTATTATGTAACAATTCAAAACACACATACACACACAAAACAAATTAAATACAAAAACAAAAATAGGTAAGAAGCATTTCTGAATACAAGTAAATTATAAAATATCATTTATGTATGAGTTTTTTCTTCTCTTTGGTATGGTCATCCAAATCAAAAGAATTCATTTTGAAACTGATTATTAAAATACTCCAATGTCATTGACAATCTCTATTATTTTAATGGTGTTCTTAAATGATAAAATAGAATATCAGATTAGAATGTCCCAACTCTTGTGCCAAAGTGAATGAGAATTGTTCACACTCATTTCAGGTTCATTTGTTAGACATCTTGGCAATGGATAATCCCAATTTTAATAATAACTTATAAAACTAAGACATTTCAAGAAACACTTCTTACCCCTATATTTTTCCAGATTCCTAGATACAGAAAGATACAATTACCTTAGAAGTATGGGCCTTTTAATAGGAATGTCTGTACTAAAAATATAGAAAGGATCACAACAGAAAGAATTCACCACAATGAAATTCTGTGGACTGATTTTCAAAGTTAGAAATAAGAATATCCACTGCTAACGGAAGCCCTGCTCTGTGCAAACATAGTGTGGTATATATTAAACAATCACACATTTGAGGTATTAGCTGGGGACAAAAAAAATATATATACACACACACACACACACACACACACACACACCCCTATACATGGACACATCCACAGAGTATTCACAAATCTATTGGCCCCAACACCAGCAGATAATCAAATTAAATGAAAAGGATTCACATACTAACAGGAAAAAGTTAAGACACAGGGAATTTACAAAAACATGGTTACAATAATCCTTAATATAAGGAGTATGTTTTGAATTAATATTTTGAGGAAAACATTTCCATTTATATGAAAATATTTACTTAATAGTAATGAAACCAAAAAGAAAGCCTGACTTCTAGGACTGTGTTGTCTCTAGATTAAGGGCCATGCAAGAATTCCTTGAAGAGCCTCATTTTACGCACTTTTTCTTTATAATTAAAAATTAAATTACAAAATTTTGGACATAATTTCCAGACTACTGTTTTCTTTTTCATTGTTTTAAAAAGAATTTCAATTTGGCCAATAGACAAGGTTTTTCAGCTATGTAGTGAAGAATAAAATTTGGATTTATTGTTCATTGCCAGAAGTATGAAAATGGTTAGTAATCCCAAGCATCATATGGGGAAGCTAAATAAATGCACAAATTCTCCTCTCTGAACCATCTGCTGCTTTCACATAATACTTGTTTAACTAGAAAGATGGCTCATTTGGTCTTTAGTACAACATTAAGAAATATTTCATTGCCTTAACACAGGTGGAAGATTGATTCACTTTTTAGAAAACTATGTAGGAATATACTATTAAGTAATATTAGCATGTGACATTTGTTAAATAACAGCTGCATTTTAAAATATTACAGATAACAAAAGAGAAATCAAGAAGTTAATCATTTCTCTCAGTAACTATTTTACATATCAGTAGAACTAAAGATTTGATAGAAAGAACAATTAAGCATGAAAGTTCAGTTAAAGTAAGGGGCCAGCATTCCACATTCCTGTTCCTGTGAACACCTGAGCTGACACAAAAGCAGAGTAGTTTGATGCATTGGCATATCTTACTTTTCTCTACCAGATTTTTGCAAATGATAAATAAGCCTGTAGTGATTATGAAACAGATACTTATTTAAGCATTCAAATGCAATCTTTCCCGAGTCAATTATTTTCATTTATTATAAAGTTCTCATTGTTGAGAATTAAATTCTTATATTTGATCAAAATAAATCCTAAAAATTACAAATGACTAGCACCATTCTATATGGGAAATAAGAAATGAAAAGAGAAAGAGAAAAGGTACTATTTCCCTTTCCCCCAAACCCTCAATGTTTGCGTGTGTGCATGTGTGTAAAAAGGGATGAAAATGTAAAACATTAATAAATATAATTGCTGCCAAACTTCTAACATACCAGTTAGAAAAGCTAATAAATATTCAAAAATTGAGGGCTTTTAGGCAGTGATTAAAATGAACAGTATAAGTTATTAAATGAAATTGCAAAGCTTATGTAGCTAAAAGTAAGATGGGCAAAATCTTCAGGTTTTTATTATAAAAGAGTAATAAACATGAATATTTTCCATCTCAAGATAGCTAAAGTCTTCTTATTTTGTAGAATTACCCAATTCTAAGACACTTGGGTTGGGCCTTTGTATCATGATGGAGTGACATTAAAGACTCAATCTTTATCTCCATCCTTGATATGTGGCTTAAAATATGGGGCACTCGATCAGGTCATTTCCCACAATTACTTGAGAATTTTATTTTATCAAACATATTTTCCCTAATATTTTGTGAAATGTAATGGAATGCAACAATGCAAGTGAAATATAATACTGTCCAAAAGCCATGTATGGCTTCATGATACACAATTTCACTTAACTTGCTAACTCCATCTACTACCTTAAGGCCGGGATTTAGGGAAAAAGAATCAGTAAACAACACAGTTCTGTTCAGATAAGTACCAACCACAATAGTATAAATTTCCCATTAGAACTGGAAAAATAAATAGATGAAAAAATTTCACTAGAATTTTAATATATATTCTGATGCATATGAACTTTCAAAGTTAATTAGAAGGCTATGACCTTGGTTTTTAAAAAACTCATTCTAGACTCAAGAAAATATTTAAAATTATAATTTTCTTTGAAGAATTGCTATTTTTTTAAAGGTCATATTTCTAAAAGAAAGTTAGGTTATCCTGTTTTCCTAGGACGATATGCTGTTTAACCTACTAATTCAATCAGGCATTTCTATTGATTCACCTGGAAAAGGGCATACATGAAACCATTATTTAAGGAAAATGGTCATTTTATCAGTTTTATTTGGAAGATGCCATGAATTAACTACATAGAAGTAATTTTTAAACCAAAAGAGTACTACCACTATATCCAGTATTCTCATATACACAGAAAAATTACCAAAATCTCTTCTACTGAGTACGAAACAAAATAATTAAAATTTACAACCATTAAACACAGAAGACTAGAAATCAAATAGTTTCATACTCAATATACAGGCACCAAAAACTTCTATTTCCAGTTGATTTTCTAGTTTATATTATGGGTTTAATTATAAGGAGCTTATTCCTACAGGATTAATTGAATTACTCAATGGTGAATAGATTTTAAGCTCAGACAAAATTTTGTATGAATGATTTACTATAAAAGACTATTCTAGCTGTTTTTATATTTCTGCTTGCTGTTTCATGTGGCCAAACAGATCATGCTCTGATCAGTAAGTGTGCTCTAATCTATTCAGATGTTTTGGAATTGGCAATAGAGTTCAAAGGCACAAAGCTTAATTTTAGTAGTAATTTTTCTTACTACTTGTTTGTAAAAGAATCAATTAACTTTAGAATCCTGCTTTAATGATGACTAAGAAACTGCAAATTTCCATAGGGGGAAAAATTAGATGGGTCCTCTTCTTCACATATTTTACAACCTTCAAAGAGAAAGGGGACCTTTTAACTATTGGAATTGCAAATAACATAATTGCAATTTACTGTTGAAGACTCTTTCCATTTACTATCTATATAGTCATTTCACATATTTTCTTTAAAATGTATCAGTATAGCATCTCATTTCTACACATGGCTTAGCAATTCATAAAACTAAATAGCAAACTGATACTTTACACCAGTTCATTTATCTCACTATATGTTTTTGAATAGCAATATTTTAAAATATCAATTTCCTCTAAACTGGTAATGCTAGAATACTTTACACAAAGTTAAATGGTTTTTGTTTTTCCTTTTCTTTTGAAAAAGTTTCACTGTTTAAACTCCACACATCTGACACCTGACAAGGAAAATGTAATTTTGTCATATAACATTTATTCCATCAGTTTAAGCTGAAGTGTCTCATGGAGCTAAACATATAAAGAATTTAAATAAAAACCTGTATGTATACAAAATGATCATTCCATAAATATTTACAAGAAAAAAATGGAGAATCACTAAAACCAGAGATTGCTACAGGTATGATAATCCTTTCTCGAGACATTTTTAGTTAGGAATCATATAAGCTTTTAAAGTGAAAATAATTGCAGAAGCACAACTAAAATATTAATTTTAGTTTTCAGTTTCTTACTATTTAAAAGAGCCAGTAGGTCATAAACAGTCCAAGATTTCAGGGACCAACTGTTCAGTTTAGTTTTTAGTATCAAACCTTTTCCTTCAGCTCTCATGATGAAACTTAAATTTAGTTAAAGAAAAAATAAAGAGTATGCTGAAAATGGTAAATAAAAATTCCTGTTCATCCTCCTTTATAGATACTGGTTAGTCGCTCTAATTCTTTACAGTTATCCATGCTCAAGGCATCTGCCTTCCTTCGGAGTCGATCATCACGGTATACTTTTGCTGCATATTGCATATCTGTTTCTGTTAATGAACAAAAATATTTTGATAGTTAAATAATAATTTATATCACCCAGTTGTTTAAACTCTAATAATGTTACATAGAAGCTTTTCAATATATTCAAGTAACTGACTTTTTTTAAAAAGAAAGAAATCTAAGTACTACCCCCGAAAGTCATTCTAGTAAAAAAATCTTCTTTTAAATGAAACTTTATCTGAACCCTAGCATGTAAAATAAATACAGAGCTGCTCTGGAGGAAAAATAAGGATAGAATTCTATCAACTCATGTTGGAACCCTTTCCTTCCACCGTCCCCCCTCCCCCAGCTGTTTAAGAACAACCACTCTGAAGCATCATCTTGGGCTCTTATCCTAAGGATATCATATGCTCTTCAATACTGCTGGTAGTTGTTTTTGCTGTTTCAGTTCAATTATACCAAATATAAAAATTTAAAACCCTTTTATGTATTTACTTAAATGAATATATATATATGTTAACCTTATTAAAGAACATAATAAAGAAAAAATTTATTAAACAGTTATACTAGTAGTACTCAATAAATAAGTACTTCTGTGGTTTCTTTAAGTTTGTGGACAGAATTACTAATAATAAATTGACTAGAAAACATACATTCTTCAGAGCAATATATGTTGTTCTTTTTTTATGTTACTCCTAGCCATTTCACTGTTAAGTAACACTTCTAAAGCATGGGAACAGTTAGAGAAGACTTAACCAAAAATAAAAAATAAAAAAAAAATCAGGTAATTTCTGGAAAACAGTGGCCAAAGTAGAGGACATTTGGTTTATATGCAACAGGCAGGACCACATTCAAAATTTACTTACAAGTAAGAGTATATTCCATTTGTAAAGATCTCCACAAAAGATCCTTATTCAATCAGGCAGGCTGGGATTTAACAACCCTATCCAAAATTTTTTATATTAAGTTACATTACTCTACTTTTTTTTTTTTTTTTTTTTACAAATGAGGCAAGGCATTTGTAAACTCCAACTGCAGATGACTCTTTCCGAATGAGGAATTTGAGAGTTAGATAAACTGAAGTTAACTCCGCTAACGAATGGCAGTCTAGATTCTAAACAAAATCTAATTCCTAGCCTAATATTCTTTCCATTACCTCAAATTATTGCTTGTATTTTATAAAACACTTATTTAACAATCTGATGATTAAAGTGTATTATAAAAGAAGTCACTTCAAAACAGAAAAACACTGGTAAACAATATCCATTAGCCTACAATCTTTTTGAAGACATAATTTAAAAAAAAAGATCATTTCATCCCAATTAGCAAATGAAACATTCAATCAATGGATTAATTGATATTATACTGAGCTTCTCCCACTTCCATCTTCATTCAAAAACTCTAACCTATGGATGTGGTAAATTTGTATAATTTTATTTTAAAAAATGTCAAACCTACACAAAAGTCAAAATAGTACAATGAATGCCCTAAAACCCTTTACCTTGACTGACCAATTCTTTACCTTTTATCAAATTTGCTTTAGCTCTCCCTACAATAAAGGCTGTTGTAAATTTTTAAAAATTATTTTCATCAATTTTATTGAAACATTCATAAACCATACAATTTGTTAAATGGGTATAATAACATCATAAAGTTGTTGTGAATATTAAATGAGTTAATATATATAAAGTGCTTGGGACAATGACTGAAACAATAGACATTATACAAATGATAGCTATTATTTCCATTCCCACTCATCACCCATATTACATATAAGAAAACAAACTCATAGAGGTATATAGTAAAGAATTTGACCTTGCCCAAAGAGAGGTCTGGACTTTGCCCTCAGCTTCTGGGAGGAAATCTATATCAGAAACCTGAAAGCGGGAAGCGGATGTGGCTCAACCCCTTGGGCGCCTGCCTACCACATGGGAGGTCCCGGTTTGGGTACCAGTGCCTCCTAAAAGAAGATGAGATTTGACGCCGCCTCCTGCCAAAATGAGCTAGACTCTGCCGTTGCTGCAACAAACAGATGCCACAAGCCAGCAGATACCCAGGCCGCGGGAAGCAGATGTGGCTCAGGCTGTTAGCACTCGCCTCTTATGTGGGAGGTCCCGGGTTCGGTTCCCGGTGCCTCCTGGAGAAGGTGAACAAACAATGAGCAGATAGATGAGAGAACCATCTGGGGTGTGGGGTGATAGCTAAAGTAAAGAAAATAAATCTTTAACAACAACAACAAAAAGAAACCTGATTGTAGTGTCTTTATTTAGGGCGGAGTTGGCTCTCCTAAACTTAATACTAAAAATATTAACTGACAAAAAGAGGCAAAAGTAGATTATCCACCAGTTGATAATTCGGAGAAAAGAGATGGAAAATTAGCTTAAAAATACCATATTTCACTGATGCTAAGATACTTTTTTCTTTTTTTTAACTCTGAAATAGGATAAATTTTGAAACTGATGACATAGCATAGTTCACAGGACAGCATTTCTTTCTTCCTCAGTAGTACATAAAACAATGATGAATCTTACAATTGACAACATCTTACATGCAATGAAATTTGGTATTATTCACTTATCATCGAAACAAACATTTATTGATAATAAAAATCACACAAGTACCATTTATTAAGTCCTTACTATGTCCCTAATACTGTGTTACGCCACATGTGTATAAAACCTATTATATGACTTAAACTATTGAGCTCCTATTATGTGTCAGGGAATTCCAGAACATTCCTTGAGCAGAAAAATCTACAGTAAGCAATTGCAAAGACTCTGAATAAGTTTTAAAATGTTAAACATTTGATAAACTTACTTTGCTGTCTTTCTTTCCAGCAGTTATTTCGAATATTAGTCACATAATCTTCTTCCACACTCTTTTCTACCTTTTGTAATAACATTCCTTTATATTCATTTTTAAAGTCCTTGTTGACATAATAAATGACACCCAAGTTTTCTGTCTGCATTTTAATGGTTTGCCCTGATCCACTGTAAAAGACATGATCATTATTTTTTTTACGTAAACTTTATTTCAAATTCAGAAACTAAAATAACAGACAAAAGACAGCTTAACAAGTTATGGAAGCATTACTCCAAAAAATCCTGTCCAGGCAATTTTATCACATGTAATTCTAAAAACAAGCTCAGTTGTTCCTCCAGTGTTTGGAAAGATACACAAATAAACATGAATTGGTTAAATGGCATGATCATTATTTTTTAAATTAAAATTAGACCTTCTGCTATGCTACTATAAATGAAGCTAACAAAAACAAGAAAAAAGATAACTGAAAAGTTAATATTGGTAGTAATTCATTTATATTATCTCAAATTGCCCAAAACCACCATTTTGTGTCATAAAAAGTAGTGTTTTACTTTAATACAGTATGTTCTCACAAAGTTCTCTAAATTTTCAGCTAATAAGTCTTATCTAGAAGAAATAAGTTATTTCTTATTTTTAGACCAATCTTTTTAATACTATAAAATTACTATCAATATAACAAAGTTTTCTCTATGTTCATTGTATTACACTAAAGCTGTCTAGAATGGATGCTAGATTAAATTTCCTTTATGCCTTGATTTCTTACATAAAGTATATTGTGAAAAATTATGTCATATAACAAAACAATATTTGATTTTTCCCCTTTTTTATCTTTTGCCTTTATATAATCAATATTTTATAAAGAGAAGATTAATTTCCCCCTTAATGATACAAATCTATGTAATTTCAATTATTAGTGTTTTTGTCTTTTAAAATATTTTGTCTTATTACCTATCAAAATTTAAATTGCTATCAAATTTTAATATGACACTTCTGTCCTTATCCACAGTAGAACAGAAAAGTAAATTAAGAACACAGTACACATTTGTCCCTTGAGTAATTGTTTTAAACACTGGACAGAAATGTTTAAATCAGTCTGTTAATCTGGCATACTTGTAGTAACAGGAGATTGATACTTATACGTTTAAAAGAGCACAATGCCCTTTAAAGGAAGCTAGAGAAAAAACAGCAATAATTCATTTTTGTAAAACTTTACTTAGTTACTTACGATCTGGGATATAAGGAATAAGGAGGATTAGAGACCATCAACTGACTTAACAATGACACGAGGATCAATACAATAATGGGCATCAGCTGGATAAACACAGAAAAACCTCCCTATGAAAAAATACCAAAGAATAATAAATTGTAATATAATTGTAGTTGTCAATAATCCAACAGTTGTCATAGATTTATAAAGACAGAAAGGACATTAGAGATCATCAGGTTCAGGGATTTGAAATCTACCTGATAATACCAAACCTCCTGGGGTGAATCTTAAAAATACAACTTTCCAGACCCTTCCTCTGGAGATTCTTATTTGGAAAACATTAATATAACTTGATCTTTTTTAAAGACAAAGAAATTCTCTCTTTCTCACACATACAGAGATGCTATGGATATAAAGTAAGTTGCAAAACTATTTTTATCTGAATTTGGAGTGTGGAACATGGTGGCTGATGAGCTGGGGCCAGGCTTTTTAACTTCTAGTCTATTGTTTCTTCCATTTACCTTGCCATATCACGTAATTTAGTTGCTATATGCAATTAGGTATAACTGCAATGAAACAAGGAAAGTTACTTCCAATTTAAGTTTTTTCATTATCACATCATGTAATTTAGTTGCTATATGCAATTAGGTGTAACTGCAACAAAACAAGGAAAGTTACTTTGAGTTTAAGTTTTTCCATGATTAATTCTAAATCTGTTAGGACTAACAATAAGAATTTATTTCTAAAAATGCACACTGCAGGTGTATCTTCATTAGAATCACAGAATACCAAACCTAAAGGGGTCATATTATTCAACTACCTTCCACCCTTATTTCTACCCCTTCCACTGACAATATCCCTAAGGGATTTTCTAGTCTCTATAGAACACTATTGGTAAGAGAAAACTCACTACTTCCTAAAACAACTGGCCCTATTTTCAGACAACTCTAAATGCTTTTCCTGAGCTGAAATTTGCCATTGTACAATTTCTATTCATATCATAAACATACATCTCCTCTTTCTTCTTCTCTTTCATGTCCACTATGTCGATGTTGATGTTGTTGGCTATAACCAGCTCGTCCATTTGAAAATGAATGTACACTACCTAGAAAATCAAAACCATTGTTAAACTAGAAGAGTAATTATGACCAGGAAAACTATATTTTCTTTTACATTTTTCTTTATTTAAAATTTTTAAATAAAATAATGCATGCTTGTTTGACTTGTGAATGCTAACTGCCTTCTCCTCATGTGAGTAAAGGGTTGACAGAAATGGGAATAATTCTTCCCAGGCTTTCTCTCCTTTAAAATAAGATAGCCATTCCTTCTCTATGAAAATATGAATAAGATTTCCTTCCTAATACTACATAAATAGATGTATCTTGTGGTTGATTGTTGTTACAAACTTGGATCATTACTCTGAAACTTTGCTTTTCACATTTACACTGTATCACAAACATCCCTCTTAATCAAAAGATAAGAGTTCTAATTCATTTTTTAAGCAACTACTATGATATGGGTGTAATACAATTTATTCAAATACTCTCTTACTGTGGATATTCAAGTTATTTTCAGATACAATGACCAATGCTACAGCTGACCAGATAAACTATTTCATAAGTAGCAAAAGAACTGCAAATCAACTATAAGAAGAAAATACGCTATTACCCAAAAGATCTCTGATTGTTCTGACCATATTTTCAGTCAAAAGATTCATTTTCATAATTTTTCTGGGAGGCAATTATGTATTCCAATGTTTCAAAATACAGACTGTATTTTCAGTCACTCCCTTTCCTTCAAAGATGCTTTACAAAATGCCCTATCAATGACCACAATCATTTCAATAATATTCAGAGAGGGCCACCAGGCCAAATTCTATTGTTAAATTCACAAAGATTCTCCAAATTTAGAATAGGATAGTTACTTAGCACCTTCAATAAAAGTTGTAAACAAGATTGGAGCTGTAATTTTAACAACATGAGAGAAGCTACTCTTAAAAAAAATTACTTTCCACATAACTCAGAGTAAATGTATGTAGAGTTCAATGCTACTTAGGTTAATACTGTAAAATCTATTCATATAGACAGTATCTCTACAATATTTCACACTGATGTCCTAGCTCAAGTAGTTATTTCTATCTTAAAATAATTTTTTAAAAAAACCACTTACTTTATGTATAAGCTAGGTGTGGCCGTTGGGCAGTTTGATGTAATTATGAATTCCAAAAATATAACTGGATCATGCTTTTAAACTGATCTGTTAATCTAGGCATGATTAAGTTATGATTAGGGCATTGACTGGGCCATATCAGTAGGGCATTGAGCCCCACCCCTTGGTGGGTGGAGAATTGAATATAAAAGGCATGGCAAGAACATTTTTAAGCAGCAGTTTTTTGAGAAGCAGTTTTGATGTTGGAAAGAAGGCCCCAGGAGAAGAGAAGCAAGCCGTTCGCCTGATCGTCTACAGCTGACCTTGTGGAGGAACAGGAGCTAAGCCCACAGAGAAATGCAGCCCTGGGAAGAGAGGAACCCCAGAAGCCTGAACTCTGGCAAATGCCGGCAGCTGTCTTGCTCTAACATGTGGCAATGGACTGTGGTGAGAGAAGAAACTTAACGCTTTATGGCCTGGTATCTGTGGACTTCTACCCCAAATAAATACCCTTTGTAAAGACCAACCCAGTTTTGGTATTTCACGTTAGCACCCCTTTGGCTGACTAATACACTAGGAATCAACTTTTTTGTATTTCAATGGATGGTACCTCCACATACATCCAAATTAGCAATTTATAACATTATTAATGAAATATCTACAATGATCTCCAAATAATCCATGTCAAATGGTCTTTCAGGGCATAGGATACCTCCCATAACACTTACCGAAGACAATGTGCTTTGCTTTTCCACTTACATGCCCTCTCTTCAGCTTTATATAAAATGTAGACTATCTGTACTTTTTTTTTTAATTAAAAAAATGTTCTAGAGGATTGTGGGAAGATGGCAACGGACTAACACACAGAGCTGAATGCTCTCACAAAAACAACAGAGAAAGAGGCAAAAGCTGTCCGGGGGACTTGCTTTGGGGGTCAGCAAACCAGAACACTGATACATAACTCCCAGGAGGGTGAGGGAAAAAGAGATGAAGAAGCTGAAATGACAAATATGTGTTACCAAGCCCCCATGGCAGCCAGAAAGGGCTCCCTTCCCCTACCCCCAAGATATTAAGCTGGGGTAAAACCCCTAGCTCACTGCAGCCAACTGAGGGTGACAGACATCTTCCTTCCTGTCAGCTGTTTGGCCAGCAAAGCCTGCTCTAAATCTCTGCTCTGGCGATTCAACATTGGAACACAGGTAAGCCAGACTGAAACGCCTCAGTGGAACGGTGTGCTAACTAGTGCCATCTGTTGGCTGGTCTGGAAATTGCATGGACAAAAACTTCACACTCGCTGTATCCAACCCCTGGGAGAAACTCTGCACCCACTAGTAAGTCACTGGCCCGATTCTGAAAACTTAAGCTCGGCAATTTTAAAAACTGAGAATAAGTTGAACTAAATATCAAAGAAAATCTGTGGAAAAAAAAAACAATAGGCAAGAGAGAGAAATGGGCCATCAGAGTAAATTCACCAACATATTCAGATGCCTAGACATCAGCAAAAAATTACAAGCCATACTAGGAAACAGGAAGAGATGGCCCAGACAAAAGAACAAACCAAATATCTTGAAGAGATACAGGATTTAAGACAATCAGTGATATTCACACAACTCTCCTAAATCACTTCAAAGAATTTATAGAAAATATGCCTAAAGAAATAAAGGATATTAAGAAGACACTAAGAGAGCATAAAGAACAATCTGAAAGCCTGTAAAGAAAAGTAACAGACCTTATGGGAATGAAAGACATGAAGGATGAGATTAAAAATACATTAGGGAAGCGGATGTGGCTCAGGCAACTGGGCTCCCGCCTACCACATGCGAGGTTACTTGTTCAGATCCTGGCGCCTCCTAAAAGAAGACAACAAGCTGGTGTGACGGGCAGGCGTGGCAAGCTGACACAATAAGAGACACAAAAAGAAAAAAACATAATGAGAGACACAACAAAGCAGGGAGCAGAGGTTCCTGGTGCCTCCTAAAGAAGACAATGAGCTGATGCAGCAAGATGACGCAACAAGAGACGTGGGGAGTAAAAACATAATGAGAGTCAGAACAAAGCAGGGAGCAGAGGAGGCTCAAGCGATTAGGCACCTCCCTCCCACATCAGAAATCCCAGGTTCGGCTCCTAGTGCCTCCTAATGAAGAAAACAAGATGAACAGACACAGCAAGTGCAAACAACAAGGGAGTGGGGAGAAATAAATAAATAAATCTTAAAAAAACAAACAAACAAAAAAAACATTAGAGGCACATAGGAGCAGATTTGAATTCCTTGAAGACAGAATTAGCGACTTCGAAGGCAGAACATCTGAACTAGAAAAGAAAGGAGAACAGAAAGAGAAGAGAATGGGAAAAATGTAACAGAATCTCAGGAAACTGAATGACAATGCGAAACACACAGGCATTTGCATTACTGGTGTCCCAGAAGAAGAAGAGGATGGAAAAGGGGCAGAAAGAATATTTGAGGAAATAATGACTGAGAACTTCCCAACCCTTATGAAGGATATAAATATCAATATCCAAGAAGGACAATGTACCCAAACAGAATAAATTCAAACAGACCTACTCTGAGATGCCTACTATTCAGAATGACAAATATCAAAGATAAAGAGAGGATTCTGAAAGCAGCAAGAGAAAAGTGAAGCATCATATACAAGGGAAATTTGATAAGATTAAGTGCAGATCTCTCATCAGAAACCATAGAGGAGAGAAGAAAGTGTTATGATGTATTTAAGGTACTCAAAGAGAAAAACTGCCAGCCAAGAATTCTGTATCCGGCAAAGCTGTCCTTCAAAAATGAGGGTGAGGGAAGCAGATGTGGCTCAAGTTGTTGGGCTCCCGTTTACCATATGGGAGGCCTTGGGTTCGATTTCTGGGGCCTCCTGGTGAAGGCAGCTTGACTGGCCCGTGTGGCGCAGTGAGCTGACGGCCAGTGGGGCATGGTGAACTGGCCCAGCAAGATGACGTAACAAAGGGAGACAAGCAGACACAGAAAAACGCACAGCATATGGACACAGCAAGCACAAGCTTATTTTATTTTAAATAAAAATAAAATAAATCTTTAAAAAAGAAAAAATGAGAGTCAGTTCAAAGTCTTCACAGACAAATGAAAGTGATAAAATATGTTACCAAAAGACCAGATTTACAGGAGATACTAAAGGGGGTGCTCCAGCCTGAAAGGAAAAAACAAGTGTGAAAGATTTGGAGAAGAGTTTAGAAATGAAGATTATTAGGAGGGGTAAACTAAAGGATAAGAAGACAGACAATAGAATGGTACGACAACAGAAAACCAAAGGACAAAATGGATGAAGTAAGTAATGCCTTTACAGTAACAGCACTGAATGTTAATGGATTGAACTCACCAATCAAAAGACATAGACTGATAGAATGGATAAAAAATATGAGCCATCTATATGTTGTCTACAAGAGACCTACCTCAGACATAAGGACACAACCACGTTAAAAGTCAAAGGGTAGAAAAAGGTATTCCATGCAATTAGTAGCCAACAAAGAACTGGAGTAGACAAGATAAATGTAAAATAACAATATTATAATATATGAAGAATAATTACTCAGTGCAACTAGCAAATTGTTCCTGTGATCAGTATTCCGTAAGTTTCTTCATATAAAATAAACACTTGCTTTTAATTGAGGAGGACTGGAGAAGAGATATATTTTTGGAAACTTCATTTTTCTTTAACCCTTTCTTATGCATACTCGTTAATTAAAATAATCCACCTGGATCAATAATAATTTAGCATGACTACTGTTGGAAAAGATTTTGAGTTTTTCTGCCCCATAAAATTATGAGTTGGCATACTGTTATCTGCTATAATTCATTCCAATAAGATGTGAAAACTCCCAAATAGGAATTTGATTATCCAGAAAGAATTAAGGACTAAATGGAAATTAAATAACTAAACCAATAATTTATTTCATTCTTAAAGATTATGTCCAATAGTTAGTGCTGTAATATAAAAATAAGAATTATGTTATAATTAATTTCTATTACAATTATTATTTACATTTATAAATGTGTGTTGCTATGCTATTTCTTATAATTGATTATATTAAATCTAACCTGGCCCTGCACTCTCTTTTAAAATTTGTAATTTCTTTCAATCTATTTTTCTATTTATTTTACAATTTTATAATAAAGGTCTTTTTAACAGCTTAAAAAAAAGCCATTGATTATACACTTTGAATAGATCATATGGTACATGAATATATCTCAATAAAACTGCTTAATAAAACAAATAAAAAACAAAAAAA
>JAQZBX010013247.1:0-40090 GCA_029593785.1 Cabassous unicinctus | reverse complement strand
AAAAAAAACCGTGGGGAAAAAACTCACAACTCCTATCACAAAGGACCAATTTCCTCAATATGTAAAAGTTCCTATAAGTTCTTAAGAAAGAAACAAACAGCCTAGTAGAAGAATGAGCAAAGGATACAAAGAGCAGGTCATGGAAAAAGAAATAAAAATGGCTCTTAAAGTTAAAAATGTTGCTCTACTTCATTCATAAGAGGAAAGCATGATACCACTTTTTTCACCAGATTGAAAAAGATCTAAAAGTTTTATAACGTACTATACAGTTGAAGGTGTGGGGAATTAGGCACTCTCATATACTGCTGGTGGGGTTGTAAATCAGTACTGCCCCTGATTACAGGGGCAAATTGTCTTGTTAAAAATGCACACACTCTTTGGTCATGCAAGTCCATTTCTTAGAATGAAATTTGTCATGTAGATATATTTGCACGTATGATATATTTTGTACATACACAGTTATTTGTTGCAGCATTACTTGTATATTAGCAAAATATTGGAAATAATCTGAATGGGTTAAATAAATTATGGATGTCTATAAAATGGAATACCATGCCATTAAAAAAATGATGTACTATTATACAAAGATCTCTAGTATGTACTGAATTTTTTTAAAAAGCAAAGAACAGAACAATGTGTGTAATATGCCACTATTTATATGTTTTTAAAACAGGGAGAATATATACGTGTATTTGTATGTACATACTATATCTCCGGAAGGGTACCACAAAAATCAATGATTAAAGTTGCTTAGGGGAGGTGAATGGAGTGGGTAGGACCATAAACATAAGGGACACTTCTAACTATATAATCTTTAATACTTTTTATTTTGGCTCCATGAGAATAGATAAGTTTATGGTAGTTAATAATAAAAAACTAGGGAGAATGATTTTTTAAAAAGAGAGGAATGAAGAATGAGATCATTAGACATTGAAATACATCTTTTAGTGTACATGTACAAAACTGCAAAACTAGAAAGCAATAACTGATGTTCAGAATGACATCCTAGAGAACTGAACACGTTGAATCCAATTTATATCTAAAATATTCTGCCTATGAAGGCAAAGCCTTGACCACTGCATTGCATAACTGTTTTCAACAGCATGAACAAAAATAAATAAGATTTCTTGGTTAGTCTTTGAACCAAATATTCTATAAAACTGAGATCTTTTTTCCCATGTAGTTATTGAAAGCTTCTATTTGTAAGGTTTACAGATACAAAGATTAAAAGCCATTCAGTGTTTGATTCTTAAAACCTAATTAGAATCTTAACCCCCTTTCACATGGCTTCTTACAACTGGGCCCATACCTTCTATAGTCACTCAAATATTTTACACATGTTGATGTATTCTCACATTGCTTTGAAAGAGAAATACAAAATGAAGGATTGCAGTGCCATGGGGTAAGTGCCTAAGAGAGGACTGAGGAAGATGCTGAGGAAATACAGAGGTGGGCCAGGGGAGGCTGCATCACAGAACAACAGTAGCCAGTGCCTATCGCTCCCCTCCACAATGGCTGCCTGGAATCTTTATTCAACTCATTACTATGAACTTCCATGTTCAGTTTTAGGACATTTGAGGGACAAAGGCCCAAAATGAAACAGTGCAGAAATATTTTCATTCCCAAAAGAAGCCCCTTCCTTTGACTAACTTTTGAATGAGTTAGAGTGGAAAAGTCACTACAGAGGCAGGCCACTTAAATAAGGAAGTTTTGCTTTATTAAGGTGCTGTGATGTGAGAACGTTAGAGCACAACTGCCAGTCACAGACGACGAGGAGGAGAGAAGACTTTTCCATGGTCTCACTTAGATTTGCACCAAGACCCCCAGCCCAGGACAGCAGGAGGGAAAAAGAGAAAAGTAGCGTTCAGAATTCAATACACAACTGGCAAGAAACAGGTAAAGGTGATGTTTGTCCTTCCCAAACCACCATTCTCAAGACCTTTCCCTCCCTTTTGGAGCTTCTTGTAAATTCCAGCAGCCCTGTGTGCTCACGCAGCCCTGAGATTTTTCTGCCTCAAAGAGCAGGATTTGAGAACTACAGTAGTAAAGTATTAACCACCAAATGTGCTACTCATCTCCGGGAGAAGAGTGTAAAGGAAAGACCTCTCATGGAATGCAGAAGACCAAGTTTCATTCCTAGATATAGTGCTAACTTGTTAAGAACCTTGGGGAGATATTTAAACTTTAGGGACCTTAGTTCCATCATCTGTAAAATGGAGATAATGCTATTTGCTGTCTTTGAAAGTCGTCGTAATGATGAAATGAACACACACCATATGTTGTAGCCAACACTGTTAGCTGGCTAGCCCAATACCATTCACATCCCTTTACTCCCTCACACACCTCCATCAGAGAGATTTCAAAAGTGTACTGCATACTTTCCCAAACTCATTTGCAGCTACCTCTAGCCATGTCATGTTGTTCGAGACTAAAGTCATAAACAAAAAGTTGCTGGAGGGTTTCCTGGAAGGTCTTTGCTCTTTTGGATACAAGAGCATAACCCTCTTCTTTCCCTTCCCTTCCTCCAGCCTTAAAGTAGAGGTGATGTTTGGATTTGGAACAGCCTTCTTGTGACTAGGAGGGAAAGGCTGAAAGAATCACAGTAATGTCATCCCTGGCATCTTACGTCACTGAGCCAGGAGCCACTGACCCTGTTTGTTTAGGCCACTGTTGAGTTTTCTGTTATTTGAGCAGCTGAAAGTATGCCTAATGTTTATACATTAAAGTGCTTTGTAAAGAGCTATTAAAAAATAATTATTAACTTAAACACTTTGTGGGGAGAGCAGCCAACAACTCAAAAGGAATTCATCTCTACTATGAGAATTTAAGGCACATTATAACCATTGAGTGGTAGAGTTATTTCTGGATGGATGGCTTTTGTTCATGCCTTTAAATATCAACCAACTGCTCAGAATATCGGGTAGTGTGACTCATAGGAAACACACACATTTTGGAGATAGAGAAGCTTGGATTTAATTTCTGGCTTGACTACTTACTAGCTGAGTGATTTTGAGCAAGTTTCTTAACCCCTCCAAACCTTAGTTTGCTCATCTACAAAAATTTTTTTTAAATGTCTGACTTGTATGATTATTATGAGGCAGCCAACCACTCTGCTGAGCCTGGTAAAAGTGACCCATGAATAAGTAATAGCACTCCATGGACTTACAAGAGGGGCAAATACATGAATTAAATGTGAACATGAAAACGGGAAAATCAGCCCTGGCAGAGGGGGAAGGGAAAGCGGTAAGTACAGCTAGAGTAGAACAAAGCCAGTATTGGGAGGAGCTCCAGAAACCTCAACGGTGAAGAAAAATGACTTCCATTTGATAGAGCTATGAGTTTCTGAGTTAGACAAGAGTCTACAGACCAAAATCCTAGAATCAACCACTGGGTTCCAGTGATAGGTAAAGGTTATCATCAATCCCTGTTCTGCTGCTCTTAAAATCTAATTAAAAGGCTCTTGCAACTGGGCCCATACTTTTTACAGTCACTCAAGTATTTTACACATGTAATTATTCTCACATTGCTTTGGAATGTATGTAAGTTGCCTCTCAAATTTGCTTCTGAATTGCTCCAGAATAAATATTTTCCCCCTTTGGGTCTCTCAGGCAAAGCATCTATGGCTTATGAGCCTGGGGTTTAGAATCTAGAGTCAAGTAGATCTAAGTTCGATACTGAGGTCCTACCAGTAACTAGCCCTGTGACCTCAGACAAATTTCTTAAGCTTTTTAAGACTCAGTTTTATCATTTGTTAAGGAGGTCGAATTAGTGTACCTTTCTCAGAGGACTGAAAGAGGACTGAAGAAGATAATATTCAACTGACATTAGTTGCTTTCATAATAATTACTTTCAGTACTCTGTCAATAATTGGTCTCTAATATATTTAATCTTAACTAACGGAAGGCAGAGTGGATGAAGGTGGAGCGGAAGGTGGATGGACACAGAACCCAACATCACTAATTGCAGGTAGTGGAAAGGAGGAAGATCAAGATGAGAGGAAATGAGAAATCAATAAAATACATCTATGGTCAGATTTTTACTAGTTTTTCATTGACAGGCTTATTTTAATTGTCTATAAATTGTGGCAAGTCTGCAAATCATTTGTGCATGAAGATGGGGGATAAACCATAAATTAAATTAAACTAAATTAAATTAAATTAAACCTGGTAATCTCTAAATTCATGTCACAATTAAGTATGAGCTAACTCATTTAATTACAAAACTACATGGCTAAAATGTATTCTTGCCGCCTTGGTTATTTTAGGCACTGAAATAGCTAGCGAAAATCCAGTTCACATTTATTAACTCATTTGCCCTTATAATAGTACATTTAAAAGCACACACAACTGAAAGATTTTGCTGATGGTCACATCATGAGTTACTAAAAAGCCCGACCTAAAGTTCAGATCTTCCAGCATTCATGTGATAGGGGTATCAAGCTGTACTAAAACGCTGAATGAAAATAAAACATTTATAAAGCAAATAGATACTCACCCACTAATTTATATTACGATTTCAAAAACTTCACATCTTTACTCCCTGATGATGCAGATGACAGTGGCTCCTAAGATCTCGTAAGCCTCTGGCAGAAGCGAATATTTAAATGAATTTGCACACTGCCTTCAATGCCGCTACCCATTAGTTCAGGTTTTCTCCAAGTTAGGTTTACTTTATCCTGAACACTTTTTTTAAAAATGTATTGTTTTTTTTTAGAGAATTTGTAAACTTACAAAACAATCATGCAAATGTGCACAATTCCCATACAACACCCCTCCACCAACTCATTACATTGTTGTGGAACATTTGTTACAGATTATGAGATAACATCATCAGACTATTAGTATTAATTATGGTCTATAGCATACATTTGGTATATTTTTTCCACAGTCCCCTATTATTAACACTGTACTTCTTTGACATTGATGCAAGAATCTGAATACTTTTTTAAACTTCAGTTGTACAGAACCTCACATTCCACACAGTATTTGAGATGAAACTTGAAAGCTGATTTAAAGTGTGCTTAGGTCACCAAGTGTTACCATGGCTGGACGTGGCTTTATGCTTTTTATGTGTAGTAACTAACTTAAAACACACAACTGAAGAATGTAGCTAATATTATTAGCTCCATCTTAGGGATGAGGAAACCCAGGCCCAGGCAGGTTAAGGAAGTGGCTGAGGTTAAGGAATTGGCTAGGGTTATCTGGGGCTGAAATAAGAAGCCGGGACTTGAACCTGAGCAGTTGGTTTCATAAGTTGCATTCATAATAAGTTCATAATACAGCAGCTTACAGTATACTTAGCCAATTATAAAACAATTCTAGGAGGAACACAGAGATGATGCCAGGGACAACATCAAATGAAGCCATTTATTTTTTACAAGTTTGATTATCTAGGGTTCTAGCATTCAGCAAAGGAGAAATAAAAAGTATACAATGAAGAAGGAAATGGCTGGTTGAAGGAAGAGAGTTATTATAGTTAGATGAATAGGTTATAGCAGGAAGTAAGAACTGACATAGAGGAAAGAAAGACAGACAGATACACACACACACACACACACACACACACACACACACAAAGCATGAAAATCAGACACAAGGTCTCAAATACCCAAATAGTCTAAACTCCTTTAATGGAAGACCAAACAATTTAGCAGCCAAATGGTTTCACACCCTCAACCATGAAGGACCTCCCCGCATTACCACACGATGCAAAATGCAAAGTCTCAAGTTCCAAATAACAGTGCCAACACAGAAACTATGAGATTTAACTGATTAACTTTTTGAAGTAAGGAGATATAGAATCATTACACCTCTCTCTAAATTTCAGAAATATTTCTATTCAGAATGTTACATTAAAAATCAATGTGGATTTTGGATAGAATAGCCAGAAACAGCAGCTATGTACAGTGGGGGAAGCATAGAGAATTTGAGAGGCGAGGAATTTTCTTGTTCATTTGTCTGATTATTATTATTATTGAAATAATGAAAATGCTCTAATAGTGATCGAAGTGATGAACGCACAACTACATGATTATACCAAATACCATTGATTGTACACTTCAGATGAATTGTATGCTTTATTAATATGTATCAATAAAATTGATTTGTTTAAAAAAATCAATGTGGAATAATTGAACGTAATCTCCTTCAAAATTCTGAATGAAAATAATGGTCAGCTTAGAAGTTTAGACACAGGTAAACTATCTTTTGAGGGGAAAAAATGGTGAAATATTTTCAGACTCAAAGACTGAGAGCAAAAGCAACTGCTAAAGGATGTGCTGCAGTAAGAGGGAAAGAGAACCCAAAAGGAAGGACCTGGATAAGCAAAGAAGCAAGTATACACATTAGTAAATCTAGATAAAAATGGAAGAAAATGGACTCTAATAATTATAATCATCAAAATAATCATGACTAATTTGGAGGAAGTTGAAAAACCAAGGTGTAAATCAAATGCCAGACATCAATAATATAGATGGAAAAAGGAAGGAAGATCAGAATTAAGGCCCCCATGAGTCCTTGTATTGTTTGGGAGAAGAGAAATTCTGATTAACTTTAAATACTCTTAAATATACATCTTTGCTAAAAATTTAAGAGTGACTACTAAGAGAGGGAAAACAAATTGTTTAACATCTAAACTGTAGAGAAGAAAATGGATCTTTTAAAAACCTCATGTAACCCAAAATGAGGCAAAGAAGGAAAAAATTAGAAGCAATAAAAAAACATTGTAAACCCAAAATAATGTCATAAATAGGTACAAAAATAAAGTTTAATAAGTAAATGAACTATACATCCAAAATGTAACACTGAGTAAAAAAGCAAGTTGCAAAATAATATGTACAGAATAGCATTTATATGAAATTTAAAGGAAACAAATACTATATGTATTGTTTATAAGTACATTTATATTTAGGGAACATATGAAAAGCAGGGACAGGAAGGATACATATGTTTCTGAATGATGGTTTTCTCTATAGAAAGAAGAAGGGAAATGAGACTGGGATGAAAATAAAAGATTAACTTTAGCTATGTTTTTCTTCTATGATAAAATCTGTGGGAGAAACAGAAACAACCTCTACTGCTAATAGGCAAAAAGCTGGAGAAACTCTGGGAGTGAGCACTTCTGAAATGTCTAGGAGGCTCCTTTAAGTGGCTCCTCTCACAGGGATGTGCTGTTGGGTCTTTTTTCTTTCTTTTCTCCCATACAAGAAGGCACTGTTGGTGTGCAAACCAGTGAAAAAGTGTGAAAGAAGTCACCAGAATGATCCTTCAAGCTTAACTACCCAGTCTTGGCAACTGGGAAGGCATCCCAGAAGCATGTGATAAAAGAGCCCAAAGTCTAAGAACAAAGGGCAAAGAAGACTTTTTTGTTATTTTTTCCCCCCTAAGCTAAGCACTCAAAGTTAGTATTATGAAACACATGAACCCCAGTTTGATGACAGTCAGAGGTAAGCAAAAATGCACTAAATTGTAGCTTTCGTATTTAATTCCAAAAGAAGTTCCTTTTAAAGATATTTTACTTTACTATTTAATGGCTACCATTTGTTGTTATGTTAATAGTTACTTTTCTGATTTTAAAAACAACACAAGTTAGAGATTAAGTAGCAAGTCTGTCACAGTTAACCATGCCTGTAATTTAAATCCAAATCTTGGAGACTGGGTCTGAACATCCACATGGTAAGACTAGCTGATCAGTGCTAGGTAATGACATTTTTAAAAAATTTTTTTTAACAATTTTGATACACTTTTTTTTTTAAAATGATTTTATTATTTATTTATTCCCTCCCCCCGACCCTTGCCACTTGTGCTCGTTGTATTCATTCACTGTGCATCTCTCTTAGTCTGGCTGTCTCCCTTTGTTGGAACATCTTGCAGCACCAGCTCAGCTCACCACGCCGCACAGGCTGGCTTGCCTTTACCAGGAGGCCCTGGGAATCGAACCCAGGGCCTCCCATATGGTAAACGGGAGCCTAACCACTTGAGCCACATCCTCCTCCCATGACTTTTAATAAAGATGATCAATTTGTATTCTTTGGAGTCAAGATCCGACAAATATTCTTCCTCAGTGCTCAGTAAAGAAGGAAGAATCAAGTGTCCTCAAGGAGGATTAGGCTCTCCAGAATCCACTTAGTCTCCATTTTCCTACCCCAGTGCTACGGAAATGACACATATCCAGGAAGCAGTCCATAATCCCCTACCGGCCTAATGTAAAAGTACTGCATACTAAAGGAAAAGATGGTAGAAAGTGAAAAATCTACAAACTTATTAAGATATATATTATCAAAAAGAACTACCAAACTTGTTGATAAATCAGTGGTGCAGAGACTGGAACCTGTCCATTGGCAAAAGAATTCCATGAAGCAGAAATAATGTATTTGCTGATATTTTAGTCAACGATTCCTTTTTTACATTATATACAGCATCACTTATCCCTCCTTATATTTTATAGGTGTTTATATTAGGGCTACATAGGCTAAGCATGACAGATATAAATCTTGGCTCAATCTTTCAGATGATGGGGATTTAAAAATTCTATATTTCTTCTGAAATGAAGATATCAAAAACTAAGGCTTATTGCCAAAAGATGGATTTGAGGATATGTGATTTTTAAATTGGCAGAGAATATACAAAAATATAAGGGAAAATAAAATAAACAAATGAAACCAGTTTACTATATATTGCTACACTCCAAAGTTTGGAGAAGTGAAAAAAATACTGGATAAGTCCATTATAAGTAAGATTTCAATCAAATTTAATTGAACAAACATTTTGAGCCTAAACCACATGCCAGCCCCTGGTAGAAACACAGAATTCAATCAGTCCATGATGCCAAGGAGCTCATGATGCAGGGGAGAAAAATCAATGTAAATCAACAACTAATATTCAGTCTGTCAAGGCTCCACCACTGTGAGCAGTGTGATCTTGGGCAAGTCACTTAACTTCTCTACGCTTCATTTTGCTCACCTGTAAATGGCAAATAAGAATACCTACTTCATTAAGTTATTGAATGATTACCTACTTCATTAATTTATTGAATGTTAAACCTTTAGCACAGTCCCTGGCACATGGAAAGTGTTAAAACAAACGTTGCCCAGGTAGATGAGCAGCAGCAGCAGCAGCATTTACTATAGCATCATCTCAGGACTAGCATTATTACAGGACGCTGATAAAGAACATGAACACTGAGGTCGTCACCCTGTGGGGTAAGGAAAAGCTTTCCAGAAGGATACCTGAGCTGAGTTGAAAGGCAGGCAAATGAAAGTAGGATATTCCAGGTAAAAGGTACAACATGTACAAGGTGCAGGGAGCTGAAAAAAATAATTTCACACTTTGACTCTCCAAATGGTTTAGGATTGTTTGAACAGTGTGTGTAAGTGGTGGTGGTGGGGAGATGTTAATGAACAAAAAGGCTGCAGGGTGGGAGAAAGATCACAAAGAGTCTTTGTGACCCAGGTGGTAAGAAATATGGCTTCTCTCCCATAGTATTCACTGCATACAATGAAGATGATCCTTATATCATCAGTCATATAAATCTAGGTGACTATATATTTGTAAAATTCAAATATGAAACAAAAAATTTCAGTTTTAAGTGATCAAGGACTAACTTCTGTTTAATGTTGTGAACGAAAGAAGAAAGGGAGGGTAAGAGGACAAAAAGGAGGAAAGGAAATAAAGGAAGGAAAGCAGGAAGGCAGGAAGACAGGAAGAAAGAGGAGAGAAAACTGATGGCCTGACAATTTAGTATGTCATCAGACTCACCAATTTTAACAACAGAAAAAAGGGGGCATATAGTACCGGCTTTGTTCAAGATGGTGGACTGAAATGCTTCTGGGTTCCATCCACAACTGAGGCTTTGAGCAATCAGTAAGAACTGGCAGAAACATCCTTTCAAAGCTCCAGAAAACAATTAAAGGACTGCAGTAACAGGGCAAGTACTGAATCAACAAAAAAGCCACTTAAAAGTGGTAGGATCACACTGCCTATGGGCTGGCCACTCTTCCACCCTTCCCTGAAGCCACCTCCTGGTCCTGGCTCCAGGGAGAGTAGAGTAACCCTCCTGCACACACCGGGACCACGTATGCTGGCAGAATTTGTCTGGTGGTGGCCAGGGACTAACCTTCCCTGCATGTAAAAGGACAGAATTCTTACAGAACACTGTGGTAGAGTATTCAAGTCGTGATTCCTGGGCCCAGAAATTACTGGCTATAGGACATAAAGTGCAGTGCCCAAGAACATAAGGAAACTGTTTCCTAGGAGAAAAGGGACATATGGAACCATGTAAACTGGGGAAATCCTTGTGTCCAACATAACACAGTGGGCAGAAAGCATCAGGGAAGCCCCTGTGCATTGGCCTTGAGCTATTCTCTAAACTTATCATGTGGATAAAAGCCGTAAAAGAGAGCACTCTCACAGGTCAATCTGCAAAGACTTTCTTTTCTTTTCTTTTTTTTTAATGTTAGCTCCTGAAAATCAAGGAAAGCTCTGTCATAAAACTAGCTGGATACAAGCTTAAGGAACAGAGGCCTCAGAATCCAAATTCCAGTGATAACACATTAAAATATCAAAACGTCCTGATTTCAACAAATGGTTACAAAACATACAAAGAAATAGGAATTGATGGTCCAGGCAAAGGAGAAAATTAAAGCATTTGAAACCATCAATGAGGAAGACGAGCTCTGAGACACACTAAACAAGGACTTTAAAATAAAATCATCTTAAATATGCTGAAAAAGCTAAAGGGAAACATGTGCAAAGAACAAAAGGAAATCATAAAATGATAGATGAACACAAGAGAATATAAATAAAGAGACAGAAATTATGAAAAGGAATCAAACAGAGCTGAAGACCACAATAACAGAAATTTAAAAATTCCCTAAAGGAGTTCAACCACTGGTTGGAGGTGGCAGAAGAAAGAATCAGTGAACTTGAAGATAAAATAATTGAAATCATTCAGTCTCAGGAGCAGAAACAAGAATGACTGAAGAAAAATGAACAGAGCCTGAGAAACCTGTGGGACACCATAAACCGTACCAAAGAAGGAGGAGAAATAGAGAAAGGGAAAGAGAGAATGTTCAAAATGATAATGGCTAACTTCCCAAATTTAACAAAAGACATGAATACACACATCAATGAACTCCAACAATTTTCCACATTAATCAGGTCACTCTTGATAATTATATTGGTGGTCTTCTCTCTCCTATTCCAAGTCATTTCAAAAGCATGGGGCTTCTTAAGTCTTCCATTCTCTTTTCCTTGCCTCACTTTCCATTCTCAGGCCATCTTTATCCTCAGGAAGTCAATCAATTAGGATATTCCCTGAAGAATATTGCTACATCACTTTTATCTCATCATTACTTTTGTCACCATATCTAATTTTGGGGGAGAATCCACACACACTATAGATGAAAGGGAAAGTGTTGAGAACATAAAGGCTTTACACATACAGTCTCCACTGCAGGAAGGAGGCTTAAATTCAGGAACAGGAGACTAAAAACCCTATCTAAACCCTTCTGATAATTGCACAAGAAACAACTAAACAGTTCTTCTATTAAAAGTCACAGATTTGTTATTATAACTGAACACCTGGGCAAATTGGAAAACACTTTTCTAATATACTCACTTGCTCCTATTAACTTTATCTAATACATTCCAAAAGTTTCACACATACACAAAAAGTTCACTTAAACAATTTATAAACCAGACGCACTGTATTAGATACAAAAAACTCAGAGAGAAACTTTTAACATGAATAGGTCCAATTGCATGTGCTTAACAGAAGCAAGCAATAAATCCTTAGAGTGGTTTATTTCCAGGGATAGACATATGGCCTGAGGTTTTGATAGCAGGCACCATCAATGGGTCTGTTTTATGGCAGAAAGCTGCACAGATGTGTACAAGGAGCAAAGGCCTATCATAAGGGAAGAGAACCACTGACTACCAAGAGGGAGAGGAATTGCTGCCCCAGTGGGCCTTTTTCCATTAACTTTCTTTTTATGTCTCTAATATCCAGAGAAAGAGGCATCCATTCTCAATGTCTCAGAGCAGAGTTACTTGAGCCTTCCGATATGATCATATGGCGAGAACATAAGTGCCACCATGTGAATAAGTATGAGACCAGAGATTTACTGTTTTATCCCATAAGTAACAATAATCTCACTTAGATACATATGCACTGAACAATTCTGACTCAGGTTCAGGCTGGTAAACTTTCACTACAGACAACAATTTACTTTATTTAGTAATTCTCCCAAATGGCTTAATATCATAGAAAGGATCAGAGGTGACATATTATGGATGCCAGGGATGGTGACCTTTAAGACAACTAGAAAGCTGGAAAACAACCATGGAAGGCAAGGATTGCACTGTAGGTTATTAATAAAGAAAACATATGCCAGGGTCTAAATTGCTATGCATGTAGAACCTTTTTCAAAGACTATTTCTGAACCACAATTAAAATATGGGGTAAGTTACATAGGAAAGAACACTAACTTCATAGCTCACTTATTAATATGATGATAATCTGTCATCTGCTAGCAAGTACAATTCTCCATATCTATGAGGAACCTGAACATCCAACAAATAGGTACCCTCCCACTGCCCAGGCGCTGCCAAGTGCAGGACATGGACAATAGATGAGGACTATGTCCTACTTCCCGTTTAACTCCAAACAGAAGCTCTGTGCGACAGCATACAATTTTGCAGCTTGTGCTGCAGCTTGGGGGGCAAAAAAGATGGGTAACTTCCTTTGAGAAGATAAAGCCTGTCCACAAGCTTAAATACTCAATCATTAAGCACCAGCAACAAATACGAATATGAATGTTGCTCAGGAAAGGAAGAGAAAGTACCTGAAATAATCAGACAAGGCTTCTGAGGGTGGTGTTTGAGATCTGAAAAAGTCAGAGGGTACTTTGTATGGATCCAGAATCAGAAGAGGGTAATCACAAAGGGGAATGCTGAGACCATCTTGTAGGGAATGGAAGCAGGCCCCAATAAAATGTAACTCTTGTTACAGTGAACAGAAAGACCCGAATCTAGTCTGTCACCTAATAGGTCCCTTGATTCATAGCCCCCTCCCCAAATTATGACTGCTTCATAAGCATAGCATCACTGTATCTGGACAGAGTCCCTTTCACATTTCTTTTAGCCAAATCTTTTACTCAACTAAAAATCTATCTGTTTGCTAGAATCATAGAGAATGGAAACAAATACACAGCTATAATTTTATTCAATGATATCTGACTATACCTTTACTCATTTTAATATCTAGTTTTAATAATTCAAAGTCTAATTGAAGTATAAAGAGTATAGCTAAATTTCTTTACTGATACAGAATATGGTAGAAGCACACAGTAGGGTAGAAAGAGCTTATGCCAAGAAAAGGCACCTTAAATTAAACTCTCGTTAGTACATTAGATTAACATACCACCTCCTGTGAGACAGGTTATTGACACATACATATTACGCTGTAATATAACAAATATGTCAAATATAAAATAATAAATATAAATGTAGTATGGATTGTAGGGGACCTGTTCAAAATCAAAGTTTGGGAAACACAGATCTCAGGCATTGAAAGTGTTCACGGGAAACAAAGGTCATTTGAAGGACACTAACTAGGAAGTATCTGTGAGACCCAGTGACTCTAGATGGGGCTGAGGGGCAGGGAGGGAAGATGAGTGGGGAAGGAAAAAGCAGCACAAGGGTCCTCAGGGCTCCTCACCGAGGCCGAAGCAAAGGTGAGAGGACGAGGAGGAGGTCTGGGGGAAACACAAGGTTTGGACATGGTGAGTTGAGGGCTGTTCAGAACCTCCAAGGGAACCTGTCCAGTAAGCAACTGAGAGGGCAGAAAAATATCTACGTGAAATAAAAATTTACTTATTAGGGAACAGTAAAATTAGCCAATTAATAAATTGTATGCACAGCCAGAACTTCAGGAAAAAAACCTTTCTTATGATAAAATACGGAGTTAGAGAACAGTCAACTATAAAACACTGCCTTTGAAATATAAAACAAATCAGCCTTACTTCCCAATTGAGACCGCCAACACCAATAGGGTCATGAAAGGTTTTAAATCCTGACCCTGCCCAGCTCTCCCAAGACTAAGTGACACAGCACTGAGGGTCAAACAAGACCTTTCTCTCCTCACTAGTCTCCCTGAGAAATAACCCCAAGCCCTGAGGCTCTGACTTACCCTCCCAAGTCGTTCCTACTATAGCATTCTGCTCTCATGCAATGATGAAAATCTAATTCAAACATGCAATTTCACCTCAATCCCAGAAATGGAAGTTCCTACAAGGAGAATGAGAAGCTGGGCCTAAGCAGAGGCCTTGCACCTACACACTCTGCCCTGCCCAGGCTGAGAGCAGGCCTGCTGAGCCTCTGCCAACCACACACCTTCAAGAGCCAGAAATCAGGGGGAAGAATAAAATAGCTTTTGGTCCACAGGCAGAAGACACACTTTTGCGTATGTTTCTTCCCTGCCGTTTTTGACCAACCTGGTCTCTAATACAGGGGTCAGCAAACTTTTTCTGTAAAGAGATAAAAACAGCTACTTCTGGAGGGTGAATCATGTCCCCCACAAAAGACATGTTCAAGTCTTAATCCTGTGGTTGTGCACCCTTTTGTAAACAGGATCTCTGAAGATGTTGTTATGATTAAGGTGTGGACTCATTTGTGAACAGGGTCCTCAAAGATTCTATTTAGATGGGGCCGAACTGAAGCAGGAGGGGCCTTAATCCATATGACTGGAGTCCTTGGAAGCAAAGCAAATGCAGATGCAGTGAGTCAGTAGAAGCCAGATGTCAGAAGCTGGAAAATGCAGCAGTTTGCATAGGACAGAGTCACAAATGCAAGCCAAGGAACCCAAGGATGTGGTAAGCCAGGAACAGAATGCTATAGAGTCCGGGGAAAGCAATGCCTGTTAGAACTTGAGTTAGACTTCTAGCCTCCAAAACCATGAGACACCAAATCCTTGTTGTTTAAGCCAACCTACTGTGTGGTATTTATCACAGCAGCCCTGGCACACAATGATAGCAGCCCAGATGGTCTCCGTCACAACTACTCAATAAACAAATGGGTATGGTTGTGCTCCAATAAAACTTTATTTATAAAAACATGCAGGCTGGATTTGTCCAGGAGGTACATTGGCTTGCAGGCTCTAGTCTGCCAATCCCTGCTCTAATTAATCAAATATTTGCCTGCTCTGACCAACTTTCCTCTTACCAGAACTTGGTTCAGCTACTTTGAAACACAGTATATTGTTACTCCCACCATCAGGCCTTCTGATCCTCCTAAACTCTGCCTGATGGGACTATAATACCTACTTAATAATAATGATGGTGAAAAAGTAATAGTAGAAGGAATTAATGTTTCTTGAGCACTTGTGTTAAGTAGCAAGCATGCTAGTTTCCTTCATAAACATTGTCTCACTGAATTCTCAAAACAATCTAATGAGATAGGTACAATTATCATCTCCATTTTGTAGATTAAAAAATAAATGAGCCTGATAGAGGTAATATTTTCTTTTCATGGTTACCCAGGGTGGAACCAGCTTCTAGAGAACCTGACTGGGTTCAGAGCTGGAGTTAACTGCTGCCCAGGGCTGCTTCCCATATGCACTTCCCATATGTCTAGATAGAAAGTGCCTGCCCCAACCTCTCCTCCCACACTATGCACTGGAGTCCATAATTTGTGGTGCTACCCACATCCCGCTAGACAGTTACAGGCCCAGCCAGATGACATCTATCACCTCCAAGAAGCGGCTCTTCTGTCTTTCAGAATTTTAACATTCAACATGAACACAAGCACAAGTGCCAGATACCATCCACTAGGGCCAGAAAACGTTGTTTATGCCTCTGTCTTCCCTTCAAGAACTGTGACACACCCAAGGGTATTAGAGATCATCGTGTATCCTCGACATCTCCCTTAGCATCCGAGGCAGATCAGGAATCCTGACGTAGCTGGTAGTCTCAAAACACAGAATGCGTTTCCCCCAGAATATTCCCAAGTGAAAACAAGGCTGGGGAGGCTGAAAGAAGGATGGGTTATGTAAACACACCCTGTGGAGGCTTCAGATAGCACTGGGTAAAGAGGGCTGCTCCTGAAAAGAAAGGATCCAACAGACAAAAAAAGTCAAGGAGATGATTTTTAAAACCTGCTTTTCTTATCTTTTTGGTAAAGAGACCTAGACCTGTAGCACTTCATTGTAACCGCACCCCCCCCCTTTGTGTTTAAGGAAAAGAGCAAATCTCCTCAACTACTTGGACCCCACTGTGAATGTATACAGGTATATACAGGTCATCATGCACACCAATAGAGGAGAGAGGAAATGTGAGCAAATTAATAACTCATATTCAGCCTGATTATGCAACTAGGACACATACCCTATGGGCTTAGGAGCCCATCACCTCTACTCCACCAGCCTTGTTAAATTTGGCTCTCAAATGGCAACATGTCATAATTCAGATCTTAAAGATGAGCCTTCATCCCACCCTCCATCACACCAATCAGCTTATTGTGGCCACCTCCGTGCCGGCACAATGGTGCAGAGAAGAGCTCTTGTTGCTGGGTAAATACTGCAAAGTAATTTTCCACCTCTTGAGCACTCTGTGTGGTCTCTGCGCAGGATGTTCATGGACTTGAGGGGGTAAGTCCTAAACACATGCCCCCTTTCCCTCTGTGACTAGTTGCAGAAAACTGCACTGAGACATACTTGATGGATAAGTTATTTCTAAATAACTGCCTCTGAAGCCATCTGTATACAGAGTATCAGACTAAGCGAGACAGCAAGCATGACAGTGAGTGGGCTGGATCCTCATCTTCCAACGTCAGGAACACCCAAGGGACACATTCCAAGATGCGAAGCAGAACGTGGCCAACACTCAACAACTGAAAACACGGAGAGTTGTCAAAAAGAATAAAAGAGACTTCTGAAGGAAAGAAAAGGAAAGAATACAGAAGAGGGAGCCTTTAAAAAGTGGTGTAAATAATCTATATGATCCAGTGAATTCCAAATCAAGGAAATTAAACAATAGTTTCCATCCCTGAATACAGTGTTGTCTTTTTTTTTTAATTAAAAAAAAACATATTATAGAATTCTCTTTATATCACTACTGCTTTAGTTTTAAAAGTCTCCCCAAATTCACTTTCATGAAATATCCTCTTTGACATTGACAAATAAGAATGGTGAGGTTCTTGACTAAAATACTAATGGGAAAGAAGTAAAATTCCAATTCAGAGTATTTTTCAACAATAGCATTAAAATTTGCAACATTATCCACAGGTTAAAGCAGTAAACTAAAACTTTAAAACAGGGGTTCTTAAAAAAGGAGTCTGTGAGCTTGAATTCAAGAAAACATTATTCTTGTGGGGACATTTTGGTGTGGGTATGATATATTTATTAAATAATACACATTATAGTGTGGACTTAGTAAGGGGTCTGTGGTTTTCATCTGACTGGCAAAGGGGTCCATGGAACAAAAGAGGTTAAAAACCCTTGCTTTAAACCAACAGCACATTCAACTAAATAAATATATGTTAAGCTATTCTCACTTCAAAATACAGATAGCAGTTCATGTTCTTTGATATAAGAACTTTTCTTAAATATGGGTGAATTTATCATAATGAAAACTGAGCTATGGCAAATTTCTAAAAGCCAAAGTTTTCAGTCTTAAAATTATATAGCTAAATCCACATAAACTAAATCAAATTTTCAGTCAATAGCTTTGCTTGGGTGTATGTATAGAAGCACTAGATATACCTCCTGTAAAAATATGAGGTGAAGATTATACATCCCACAGCTGTCACTTTTATATCACACTATAAGCATGTAGCTGTAATAAATATTTAGCCTGACTATTATTTTCCAGTATTTCAAATAATCTGTGAGACTGAAAATAAATCCAATGTCAAGATATAATTTCCCCTTAGCCACTAACAAAACAAGAAAATGAACAGTTTAAGGATTAACATCTGTGCATCTGTGTAGGTTTTTCTTATGACCTTAATCACTATTCTAAGAAAAGGACCGTCCAAAGTCAAAACCATAATAAGCATACCCTGTTGCTTACTGTCTCCTCCCCAAAATCCAATATGTTTACATCAAAACTAATACACAAACATTGCATAGACCTTCCTTGGAACATCAATGTTTCCTGATGAAGACTAGCTCAATAACCAAACCATAAATGCTATAACAGTCAAATTCCTTATACATAACCCCATCGTAAAAATTGGAATAAAAAATTCAGACTATTCAAGAAAAAGGACAAATTATTGATGTAGAATATTGGCTGTTAGAACTTGTCTACATGATTCAGTTCAATGTTTACAATGTCTGAATCATATTGCGTCCTGTAAACACAAAATGCAAAGTCCAAAACTCACCCAAGAGTAACACGTAGCTCAAAACCAAAGACTGACCTAATGTAGGCTCAATTAATGATGATTTAGAATGAAACAGAAGACAAGATGCAAACCTATGTGATAAAAAGTAAAGCAAATCACTATTGCAAGCGTATTTCAAGTCACTTTTTATGTTTATGCACAAAAGTTCTTCCCAATTCTTTCAGACCACTATATTCCAAGCACATACACTGGTGAAGGCTGGGGTGGTGGTATACTAAACAAAACTCTCGCCAGAGGTAAACCCGCCCAGAAAAATAAAAATTCAGGGTTTTTATTTAAATATCATGTTGCCTACAATGAATACCGACCCAAAAATGCTACCAATGACAGTCATTTACACATATGCCTTTGGCTGTTTACTACCTGTTGTCCTTTCAGCAGGAGTTTAATACCAGTATTTTCCATTATCCAAGTTATTCCCTTTGCTTACTTTTCAGAGTGCTTAACTGAAATCTTTTAAGCCTCCAGGGCCCTAATTAGTGATGGGGAGACACCTTCAGCTGTGACTCTGATACCTGAAAGATAAAGTGTAGCTCAGAAAGGGCCTTGCCTCCAGCATACAGCCTTGCCTATGATAGATTTATGGGGAAATGGTCATTTTTATAACACCTGTTAACCATAATATTCTAGTACTTTAGCACCATAGGTCAACAAGCTCTGAAGCCTGATAGCCAAAATAATCACCTACGTCCTAATATAGAAAATCTGCCCCCAGGCAGAATATGAACTAATTCAGTTAAGTAAATATCTACTGGCTGTCCTAATAGAGACCAAGCACTCATTCCAAAAAAATGAACATCACACACACATTCTAGGTAAGTGCTAATAAACTAATGTACAGTGTTTGAATGCCCACACTTTATTTTTTATTCTGTTCCCTCGGAATTCTGGTAAGAAAAGAAAGAATAAAAAAATCATCACTGTTTCTCAAAGCCCAGAGAGGCTGGGCTCCAATTCCTCCCCTTCCACCCTAACAACCCCCAAAATAGTTAACAATTACCAACAACATACACCTAAATAGCCTTCACCACATGTCAAACAGTGTTCTAAGTGCTACACTTAATAACTCATTTATTATGTATTATTTAATAAATATATCATACCCACACCAAAACGTCCCCACAAGAACATATATATATAAACTCACTTAGAACATATATATATAAACTCACCTAAATCCTCATAACAGCCTGTTAAGGGAGGTTATCTATATATTCTGTTTTACAGATAGGGAGACTGAAGTACAGAGAGATTATGTAACTTGTCCAAGATCACACAGCTAATTACGTGGTAGGACTGGGTATGAGCCCAGACACACCGGCTGCAGAGTCAGTGCATAAAGCCACAAGGCTACGTTGCAAAAACAGTAAACAACCCAAGGAGAGTCTGGTACTCTGCTAAGCAGGAAAGTTTGCAGAGAAAAACTTCAGAAACAGTTTTTTAAAGTTTCCTATTACAAAAAGAATTAGGAACATTTGGTGACAAAGTTATCTTCTAATACTTCTTTCATAATTGTTCTATATAAACCTTAATTATTTAACAGGGATACCTTTTACAAAAGCGGTTTGTCAAAATTTATATACTACTATCATGAGGAATAGAACGATACAGGAAACTACAGAGAAGCAAATTCTCAGATTTACAAAAAAGTACAGTACTCAAAATACCAATATTGATAAATTGGATGTAGATACTCCAGAAAATAACCACATCAGTTATTTAACAAAGTGGTAAGCACTTTAAAATGAAAGGAGTGATATAAACTTTTCAGAGAACAATTTGGCAATCTATCCATCGTCTTAAATAATATCCTTTAATTTTGCTCTTGGCAACTTATCCTTAGGAAACATATGAGATGTGTACAAAGGTTTGTGTGCAAGGGTATTTATTATAAAAATATTTTAAGTAAGTTATTTCTAATTTTCCTTAAGTGTCAAAAATATGGAAAATGATTAAATTGATTACATCTATGTAATGAAAAATAATTACAGTTAATGTTTAATGGCACAGTAAAATCAATAGGAAGTTACATGGAAAAAAACACAAAATATTTCACAGAAAAAAAACATTAGGCCATGGAACCTACATTATAATTATTAAAATTATAAGCAAACCAGTCTGTTTCCTTCTTGGATATCATTAATAGACTGGTAAATCATGAGACTGTGCAGCTCACACAGACTACATGAATTTCAGAAGAGATCTGACAAGTCCTCATGACATTCCTGGAGACAAATTAGAAAAATGTGGTCTGGCTAATAGTTCAAGCTTCACAGAGTTGTTATTACTAAAAACCTGTACCAAATATCATGGATGGACTGATAGTTACAAATACAAAAGGACCTACCTCTGAGCTCTGACCTTGGCTCACTCATTCTATTGAGATGCCTTGGGCATGGGTTCTAAATACACACTTTTTAAATTCACAAGTAAAACAAAGCTAGGAAGAAGTATTACATGCATCAATGGCAGATGTGCAAACTTCGGGAAGAAACACTAATATTAACCATGTTTCTGGAACAGAATTTAGCATCAAAATGAAATCCTGAGTCTTGCTAATTCTATAAACAGTCCACACACAGTGTCAAATAAACATGAGAATCATGATTCAAACAATTCTGACAGTCTGAAACACTAATCTGAAACCAAGATGCTATTGAACAAAGTTAATAAATGTAAGGCCATGCATTTCTTTCAATAAAAATCTTACTAGGGAAAAATGGAGAATAACTTGGCAGCAGTTCATGCACAACAATGACCATGTTGGACTAATAAGAGTCAGTATGATGTAGCATTTTGATGAAGGGACATAACAACCCTACTGGCAGACCCCATCCGAAAGGACGGGGTACACTTCTGATCATCTCATTTTAAGAGAGGATTTCATAAAACAGAATAAGTCCAGAAGAATGTGATCAGAGATATTCAAAGTCCAATCAGGAAAATCAAAATAAACCTGTACTATTTAACTAAGAGGGCATTTAAAGGAACCTAACTGCTATTTAAATGTTTGCTCTGCAATCCTGTAAAAGGGGGAATCAATTTATCCTGTTATCATAGAATATTACAGCCTCTCCTCTGCCTCTGCCATGGCACTGAAATTGTTCAAGGTCAGCAGTGACCTTCAACTTGCAAATCCAAAGGCACTTCTCTACTTAGCAGCATTCAGTACAGCACTGTGTCCTCCTTAAAATGCTCCCATCTCTTGGCCTCCCTGACCCACAGACAACTCATTCTTGTCTCTTTTTTCTAGTTCCTCCTTTACTCAACTTCTAGATGCAAGAGGTTGATTAATTCTTGACCTTCTCATCTCTTTCTACTCTTTCAGTGATTTTATCAGTTCATATGGGTTTGAATATTCTATATGCTGAAAGGCCCAAATTTAAATATCCAGTACAGAGCTTTCCTCAGAGCTTCAGATTCTAATAAACTATCAGAAGGATTTCAAATGTATTACACACACACAAAACAACAACAACAAAAACAAAACCTCCTGATCCCACATCCTGCCCTTCAGTTTGAGTCTTCCCCCTTTAGTTTCTTGCTCTCAGTCGCTCAAACCAGACCCTGGTGCAGTCTGTGGGAACAACCTATACAAAGGCCCTGTGACTGGAAGGAGTTTACTGTGCTTAAACAAGTGAGAGCAAACTGTGTGGCCTGAGCAAAGGGTACTGGAAGGAGTAGGTGGAGATGCAGGGTCCTGATACTGAAGGATCTAGAGGCCAGGAGCAGGGTTTCTGCATTCTGTTCAAAGTGCAGTGGAGAAGTCATTAAAGAATGTAAAGCAGTGGAGAGTCACGATGTGCCTTAATTTTCAAATAGACCTTTTTGATTTCTTGACCAAATGTAACCTCCCTGAAGTTAAATCAGTGCAGGCTCCCTCTGTCCACCCTGCCAGATGTGGTCACGGTCTGGGAGGATGACAGTCCACAGTGCCCTTCTTTCCAAGCTGCATAAAAAATGGCCCAGAAACAGGTTGCAAGCTCAAGCAAACCCACAAGGTTCCACTCTTCATTCATTTGTGACGCTGCTCTGTAAACACACCAGGATCACTTTATTTAGTGTCACACCTATCAATAATGCAGACATCTTTACACAGGCAGGCGGAGGAAATTAGTCCTGAGTGATTTCGTTACTACAGTATATACACGAGGTCAAAGGGACCGAGAGTCTCATTACAACTAATGTAGAGGCGGCTGGGAATATAGACATCAGTTGCTGAGCTCAATACCATACAACAAAGCCATTCGGGCAAATTTTCCACCTCACTATCTTTGGGAGTCTTATGGTCAACGTGCAGCTATAATTCTCATCTACCTCACAGATGCGGCAGAGACCTAAAGACCAGTCTAAGATCGTTTCTTCTATTCTTTTTGACTCCTTCATCTTCATCAACTTCTCCCCACGCCCAATTTTTAAACTAAAAGTAAATAAATAAAAAGATGGCAAATATTTGCTTTCAATCCTATCTCTACTATGACAATTCAGTCAGCAGTGTATTTGATAATGCACCACAAGGTATTACAAAATGGATGCAAATAAGCCTATGAGACCATAAGCTTTGTCCTTAAATAATTTTTTTCTAAAAACAATTTCAGGAAGATAGTAAATATTTTAGCGGCAAAGATAATTAAATTCCTTTTTATAATATCCAGTTGACAATGCTATGGAGGAATAACGTGTGGAGAACCTGGGGATATAAACTCTGACAACCCTTCTGACGGGAAATACTTTTCTGTTTAAAATGCTAACTCCCTATGATTCAATAATCAAGACTGCTGGAAACGTGCCGTATGTATATACTCTAATTAGAATAATTAAAAGATTAAAATGAACATACAAAATGCTCATTTTAGTATTGCTTGTAATAGCAAAAAAGAAAAAAAAAACTAGAAAAATCAAAATTGCTCATCAGTTATCAGCACAAGGCTAGTAAAATAAACTGCAGTATATCCATAAAATGGAATTATATGGAGCTGTTTTAAAAAAAAGAATGAAATAGGTCTCTGTGTGCCGATGAGGAAAACCCTCCAAGATAAACTAAGGACAAAAACAAGGAATGTATGTATATAATCACATCTAAATATTCATTTTTAAAATTACGGAAGGATATTTGAAAAACCTAAAAGTGGTTATGCCTGGGAAATGGGCCTGAGATATATGGAATGTGACTATTGCTTTTTATTTTAAATTCTTCTGTGCTGTTAGAGTTATTTTAACTATGCATATGTACTATTATTTTATTAATAAGAACAATAATTTTATGCAGTACTTTCTGCATAGTCTAGCAAGCAGCCACTTGCTCTCCAATGGAGGGAGAAAGTGACTCTCCTTTTCCAGCCCTGACAAGGCAAACGATAGAGGCATGGAGCCAGCCCTCTCCCAACCAGCACAAGAGCTTTCATGGGTCACTCGGGCCCTTAGTCTCACTCACTCCCACCTCCTCTGTATGGCCTTGATACACAAGTGAAGAGAAATTTTAATTTCTGTTCTTCTCTTTTAGATCTCTATACTCCACCCCTGAAAAAGCTCACCTGAAAGAGGATAAGTAAAGTTATTTCAATGCAAAGGATACCAAAGAAAAATCGGTGTTCTGCCTAATGCTATTTATTACAAAATTATATGATTACCAAATAAAAACAAAGTAAGAATGTTTTTCTAATTCAAAGGATAGTACCTGTCATTCTTCCAAGTCACATGAGAGCCAGAAAGACCAGCAACTAGTCCAAAGGACTTTCTTTCCCAACTAAGAATCTTACAATTTTCCTATTTCAAAATACTAATCAATTCTTTCAACTGAAACTGCTTCCACGATAACAGTACAAAAAAAGTGGAAAAGATGAAGTGAAACTGCTTCCACAACAAAAATAATAGTACAAAAAAGTAGAAAAGATGAAGTGAAATCTACATTCAAATTTTCTAATGCTGACCTTAAAGTGTATTTGAACTTTGTTTTGTACTTATTCCATCAGAGAAATACATCCAACCCTATCTATGGGAGAGGATACAAAAAGAAAAGAAAAATCACAGGAAATTCTGCCTCTCTATTTTTCCTATAATTTGACCCTGAGACTTGAGAATAGTATCAAGTGATCTTTTTTCAACTTGTATAAAAGCAATCCCTATATAGTATTTTTCCTTTGTAGACAGTCGTGATCCATGGGTATTTACTAAAGCTTGTTTGATTTTTGCTTATCTATTCATTCATTGATTTTTTTGTTGTTGTTGTTTTACTAATGGATATAGAAAGCAAGACCATATGACGATTTGAAAAAGTCTAATATCTACTTAGCTGAAAAAAATCCTCCTACTAAAACTAATTTTAAATAAGCATTCAAAAAATAAAAGTGATTTCATTTTTGGTTGGGGGTGCAAAAGTAATTAGTAAAATGAACACACCACAGCCTGGTGCATTGAGCTGTCTGTGGTACTGAAAAATGACACCAAATCTAAAATTTACAGAGCTGTGTTCTTACATTGCCTCCCATCACACTATTTTCATTCAAGCACTTCCGTCCATGACTCACCTGAGCCATCTTATTTTGCCAGAGTTTGTATAAACATTTTATAAAAGGTCACACTGACTTGCTTTCCAAGCTTATCCATGGAAATGTCAGGGCCTCCCCAAACTTCGTTAAGCAATTCCGGTGGATAGAGAGCCAGAACATTGGCTATAACACTTACTTTTCCTGAATGCAGTGAGAAATTGTACCATGTACTGGATACCCAGAATAGAGAATTCTCACTATCCAATGAGTATACCAACATGCTAAAAATAAAGAGAAAAACTGTCATTTTAGGTATATGATAGGTATACCTAAGTACATACTATGAATGGCAGTACAGTCCCTGCACCTAATTCCTTAACTCAAAGCTTATCAATATATTTGGAATTCTCTACAGTAAACTGAGAAGTGCCTATTAGCTTAAAACTTATGAAAGAAATACTCCTACAGCAGTGACATCAATAAGTCAAAAAAGGAAAACAAGGAGAGGGCACAATTAATGTAATTGAGTTTCAGAGTGAAGTATTTTGCAAGTCACTATAATCCCAGGATGAAATAGAACATTTCTACTTTCTTTCCTGGTTTTTAACTTCTATCTCAGGGTCTCCAAATTTATTTGGTCCTTTTCCATTTTACATAACAAAAGCATCTCAGAAGAGAATTTAGAGTGCAGCTTGAGAAAGAAATCCCTCTAGTTAAAACACTGAGTGTAAAAGCTGTGTCCAAAATAACTAAATGCTATTGCCCAAGCAGCTCTTTTGAAATTATCTTAAGCATGGCAGATTTAACAGAAAACTTGCATCATATTAAGTAAACCCAATTTTTAAAAAACCTAACATTCTGTGATGTTATGTTGTAGCAACAGTAAACTGTTCTTATTTGCATTAAAGGATCAGTCCATGTCCTCAATTTTCTCACCCATGCTACACAAAACCAAATCAACATATCTATGCATTTGTGTAACAGGACTAGTCCTCAGAATTATTCAGTGAAATTCTTTTAGGCAGGAAATAATCTATACGAAATGAGTTCCTGTATTTGTATTAGTTTCTAAAAGCTTGAAGAGTTTTAATGTCAAATGTTTTACAACACATAATTAATATTTGGCAGCTCCTCAGTCTTCTATGTGCCATTTCAAAGAAACTACCAATAATTCTTTAAAAAACAGCATTTTCAAGAGGACACTTTTGTTCTTGATAATAATGCCAGCAAATGGCCCTCCCCATGAAGGCCTGTTTAGCTGTGTGCTTTTCAGAAGGAACAGAATGATAAGAAAGCTGATGTTTAATTTAAAAACCCAGCAACTTCTCTCATTCCATGGTGGATTAAGTGAAAACACTCTGGTCTCTAAGCAAAATATTTTTTCTTAAGTTACTTGATGTTTAAAATACATATACAAGAAAATTTTAGAATAATTTTAAAAAATTTTAACCTGATCATATACCAAGCTTTTGAATTTAGAGAGAAATATTCACATTTCAGAGCCCTGGACCAAGTGGCAGCAGAATGCTGCAGGAAATACTGTGAACTGGCAGCTAGGAGATCAGGGTCTGCTCCCCTCTATGCCACTCACTGGCTGGGTGATCTTGGCAAGCTTCTCACCTCTCCTGACTTCAGTCTCCTTATCTGTAAACTGAGTCCAGTCAAGAGACCAGAAGACCTATTTTGTTTCTTCTAATTCTAATTATCTACTTTTCATGTCAAAATGAGAAGACGCACTCATAAAGTTTAAGTTACAGTCTACTATCACTTTAAAAGGTTTGAAAAAAAATTGACAAGTCCACAATCACTAGTACTGAATTAAAGACAACCTATGTAAATTGTTGGCAAAAAAAATCAAATGTGCATTTACCTTGTTTTGCCAGTGCATTTTATTCCTGTCTCTCACTACTCTCACTCTTCCTAATTCTCACCCCAACCTTATCCCCTTCCAAAACACACTTTTCAAAGTTTTTGCAAATTTAAAAGCAAAATGGAATAATTTCTCCTTCCTTACTTGGGGTCATGTGTATCTTTGTGTTGTTTAGGAAATAATTAAAATTTGTTTCTTCCATATTTAGTTTGTGTTTGCTCATTACTAACTTAAAGTTAAATTAACTTATAAATACTATTAAATTATTTAAATGCAAGTCTATACAATATCTTACAAGTCTATACAATGCCTATGTTTATCAGATATACAGAATATGCAATCAAAACTTAAAACAATTTGATTTTTTAAATGGTGGGGGATACAGGGAAGGGTCAGAGCTTGTCAAGTCTTATTTATTTACATTAGCTAGCAACACTATGAACCTGTTATCTTCTCTATGCTACATTACAGAAGATGATATCCACAGACACAATCTCCCATAATGTACCCACAAAGAGGTGCCTCAAACAAGAATTCACATTTACCCTGCAAATTAAGGTTAGTGCATAACTGGCCTTAAGGAAAACAAATTTTGAGATGGTTTGGAGAAATGGACCGCAGGGTTCCAATGCATCTGCACTCCTCAGCATTTGAAGAGTAATAGGAAACTACCTAAAGAAGAAGGGGGAATACCACAAGGGTTTAAGAAGAACATCCCCAAACTACTGCAATGTGTACGTGCTGCACTGTTTTGTTTTGTTTTGTTTTGAACTTCTTGAAAGGGCAAATCAGTTTGCTAACATATAGAATACAACGTGTTCTTTCAGTAACCTCAACCAAGGACCTGAGGGCTTGGAAAAACTGCCTGCTGCCTTGTGTTTCCCCAGGTTGTGTGAAGGGCTTTGGGTCATTCATAAATAACGGAATCTAAGTTACCTGTATTTCCCTGGCGTGGTACACGATGATCAGGCCGAGCAGGATGATCGTGGAGAGACTGATAAGGCATTTCAGAGCTAAGGAATATAGCGACGCCTGCAACACAGTCAGACAGAAGCACTTTTAAGAAAGACACCAAGTGTCTCTTAGCCACATTCCGGGCCCCGGGGGGTCAGCCAGTTCCACCTCAAGTGGACTGGTGCTTCGAGAGGGCGGGAGAGTCGGGGGGCTTCCTAACTTGGCTCTCGGATGGGCCCGAAGACTCGGCCTCAAAGGCAAGCTAGAGGAGAGGCGAGCCAGGAAGGCGCCCAGCCCTGCGGCGGGGTCCGAGCCAACGCGGACTGAGGCGCAGCTTCTGGCTAGCGAAACCCGAGAGGAAAGTTACTCCTGAGTTTAAGCGCTGTTGATTGAGAAGCCTCATAAACCCTGAGCAACAGTGAGGGAATGGAACATGCTTTCCCCACAGGCCCCCGGAACCACTTATTTGAGGTTTCCCCGAACGCGCTGGGCACTCTTACTGCCTCGAGAACTTTGGATGTCGCTAGAAAACTGCTCCTCTCCGAAGTTGCCTCGAGGACTACGGATGCGCGTCTGAGTCGCGCCCGGTGTCCCGGCGGCACTCTAGATCGCCCTGGGAAGATTCCAGGCAGGGGAAGGTTCCCGCCAATGCCCATCCCAACCACCCAGCGCTCGACTCCCCGGCTCCCGCAGGGTGGGCAAGGGTTCAGGCGTGGGTACCTTGTCGTACGCGCCCCACGACAGCTCGGTCTCGATGACCATGACCACGATGCCGAACATGCCGAAGATGAGCGCGTAGTCACTGAGCCGCTTGCGCTTCTCGAAAAGGGCGCGCCGGTGACCCAGCTTGTAGCCGATGTTCTGGTTCTTCTTTTTGCTGGACTTGGGGCCGCTGCTGCTCCCGTGCCCGCTACCTCCGCCGCCGCCGCCTCCTCCAGTGCTGCCGCCGCCGCCACCGGCTCCGTAGAGCGCCAGGTTGTTGGAGTTGTTGTGCTCCGGCTTAGAGACCACGATCTCCGGAGCGGAGGACGAGGCGGCGACGGCGGCAGCTGCAGACGGGGAGGACACGCCACCACCTCCCCCGACGGACGCGGGGGGCTGCAAGGGTTGAGCCTCCGAGTCCATGTCGTGCAGGTTCCGGCGGGACGCGCTCAAGTTGCTGAGCGGTCGCATGACGCCCCCGTTGTACCTGCAGCTGCTCATGGCTATTTCGGTGAAGGGGTTGCTCTCGCGGCGCGCCTGGGGCTGGTGGTGCTGGTGGTGCGTCGGGTGCGGGTGGTGGTGGTGGTGCGAGAGAGGGGGCCCGGAGCCCAGGCTGCCGAGGCTGCCCGTGGGGCTGGCGGCGGGCTGCAGGCTGTGGCACTGGTGGTACTGGGAGGCGGACGCGGGCTGCTGCGCGTACTGCTGCCGGAGCGCACTGGCATGGCTGGACGGCGTCAGCTCGCTCACATTGAGCTGGCTGCCCCGGCGCGACGAGCAGCAGCAACAACACGATGAACCCGACAGCGGCGAGGAGGTGCGGGTCCGGAAGGCGCCGCCGGGCGAGGAGGTGCGGAGCAGCAGGGACAGGTTATCCCCCGCCCCCGCCCCCGCCGCCGGGACACCGGAGGAGGAGCAGCTGTTGCACCGGAGGCATGGGCTGCTGCCACCACTGCCGGGCTGCTGGTGCGCGAGGTGCGGGTGGTGGTGCGGTTGCGGGAGGGGAGCGAAGGGCGGGCACGGCTTGTCCTGGCTCTGTTGCTGCTGCTGGCAATGCAGGTGTGAGGAGCGCGGCGGCGGCGGCTGCTCTGAGAAGAAGCCGCGCTGGAACTGCAATGGGGTTTCCATATCAGGGCTGTTAAAGCTGCAGGGAGACCAGGCGGTGGTGCACCCTGCGCAATGCGTTATGGTCGGGAGCGGGGACTCCTGCTGCTGGTGCGAGGAAGGGCCCATGCCGGCTCCGGTAGAATCCAGGCGGCGAGTCCGATTGGTTGGGCGCACCAAAACAATGGGCATGACATCACCTGCGGGGACCAAGACTGAGTTTGCGGCGCGCGCGGTTTAGGGGAGCGTGAGTGTGTGAGAGAGATGGGGGGGCGGGGGGAGATCTGCAGAATGAAAACCCCGAGAAGTGCGGACTAGGACAGGGTGAGGATGCGCGAGACCCAGGTTCCACCTGCTGATTAGGAGCGCCCCTGAGCACCACCGGGGATGGGGAGCCCCCAGACAGTGCAGCTGAGCTGCAGTGGGGGGAAAGGAGAGGGGCGCCCCTCCCCTCCGTGCCGCCGCCCTCCAGACTAGTGCCGGACGCGCTGCGCGGGCCACTGCAGCACTTCGGGCCACCCCGGCCACCGGTCAGGCACGCGGGCAGTGCGGGACCCGGGCCACCCCTCCGCCCGCGTCCGCGCCTCGCAGGGCTGCAGAATGGAAGCACCCTCGCCCCACGCCCACCTCTCCCTCAGCGGCCCTCAGAGTGGGCTGCAGCTGCCCGCCAAGTAATTGCGGGGGCACCCGTTTTTGGGATAAAAAGTTCGCCGAATGGCTATGCCGGCGCAGCAGGACTTGGGCACAGCCCCGGGAATTGAGCCTCGGTTTGGTCGCTGTGGATAGAGCAGTGCCCGCAGCCCGATCTTCCCCCGCCGCCGGGCTCTGGAGCCCCCGAGTCGGGGTTGGCTGCGCTGCGCTCTCGCCCGAGTGCGCTGCGGCGAGGGGAGGGTTAACCGCCTCGGCACCCGGGCCGGGGGAGGGTGAGGGCGGGGCCGGAGGAGGGGATCCCCGTCGTCCGCGGGAGGAGCCGGAGCGGGCTTCCCGGGTTCCCCTGGCGGGGGCGGAGGGCTTTCCCAGCTTCCGCTCGCTCACATTTGCGCTTTCTGCGGAACATGAAGGGCTGGCGCCCCCGGCCGCCGGGTCGCGGTTTCTTGCGCTCTGGCCCTCGGCCACCGGAGTGGGTAGTAGGTTCGCGGGATTCTCCCGCAGCCCAAGTGTGTAGTCCGCGGCCTCTCCGGCCTCGTAGAGGAGGCGCGTTAGAAGGTCTGGGGGCTGCTCAGCTACCGCCGGCTGCCAGCTACTCCTCTGTTCCTCTACTTCTTCCCCACCTGCAGCACAGACACAAAGCAAAGGCAGTCATGGTGCGCAAACACCGAGCATCATCTTTGCCAAGACCTGACTGCGGCGACGGGTGGGAGAGGGGCCTGGCACGGGCTGATTCACACCGGTAGTACAGCCTGTCTGGGAAATTAATAATGATAGCTCGGGCTGATTAATCTATGCCCGGGGATAGTGCTGCAGTTTTGCCGGACATAAGCATAATAATAATTATTTACTCACTAATAAAGCAATAAAAATCGCATTTTATGTCTCACAAATTTCCAGTGATATATTCTTCTATTAGGCGATATACCACCATAAAACGGTAGAGGACCCTTTCAAGGGTTCTTTGTTACTGCTCCATCTTTTGTATCTCTTTGTGAATTGAAATTCCCCTCCCCCCCAAAAGACGAAAGAAATTAGCCAGTTGAATATTTGTTATTAAATTGCGATTTTAAAGCATGATTATATAATAGAGACTATTAAAATGGCTTAGATTGACCAAGAAATTAGAGTGAAAGCGGATCACCTTCATTAGGTAATTGGAATTCTCGGCTGGATCCAATTTCTTGATATTCTACTCGGCAGCTGCCCTAAAGTTGCTTACCCGGTATGTGCTTGTAAGTGTATGTGTGTATTTGTTTTCAATGGCATTGAGTGAATAATTCATTTTAGGATACCCTTTGGACATGTATTAAGCAATTTTAATTTTTTGTACATGCAAATAAACATTCAGAAGAAAAAGGTCTGAGGGATGCTTTTAGCCCGGTAGTCCTCAACTTGAGAAAATATCATGTCAGTTTGCATTTTTCAATGGTCTTGGTTAAGAATAGAATTTTAGTGACTAAAAATCACAGATAATTTTTTTCTAATGTTCTATTAATAGGCATCTGCTTCCATAGTATTGAAAGGATATATTTTATTACATACTAGAAAATACTTTTTAAAAAGATTTTTATTGACAGTGCTCATAGAATCATGAAATATTTTAATTCGAATTTATTTTTGCAATAGATTAGCTTCTATATGCATGACTCCACCCTTTTCATTTTTATAGTCGATTATGATTTTTGTCTAGTATCTCCAAAATGGTAATTCAGTAAAACTTGGGTAGAATCATGAGGCTCATTGAATCTATAGGGCAGCTGAGTAGATGGTGCATGAACTGTATTGTAAGCATGGCTATTAAAAACAATCCTAATGAGTAATTTGATTTTAAAATTAAAGATTCCAAATTAAAAGTTATTCACCTTTCTAGTCTGAAACAAAGTCCCACTCAAGCACAAAATGCATCAAATATTTATTCACCCTTTACAATAAATTGCATAGCCTTCCAGTTACTGATTGAGTAAAAATATTTGATTCATCCTTACACATCTAAATATTTCAGAGAAGTGTAACCATGGTAAATTAATTTCATTAGCCTTTTATAAATTTAGATGAAAGATAACATAGAACATTTGCCCTAATATCATCTTTGCCACCAGCATTAAATTAGATAGATTCTAGAGCTACTAAAATGTCATAAGAAAAAAAATGGCTGCATCCCCTCCTGTCAAATTGTTTCTCAAACAGGAAATGCAAGGCTTCAAACAGGTTCTATAAAAAAGATAAGAGGGAAAATTATTGTATCTTTTACCATCTATATCTCTGTGCCTTAGTACAGGATTAGGTATTAATACTATGGAAACAAAGTATTTTCTGAGATTTATGGCAATATTAAATGGAATTCCAACTGCTCTCAAAATGGGTATCAGGGGAGGATGGACTGCACAAGGTAAAGAAGGAAATGGAAATTTGCCCCACAACAATCCAGAGTGCCAGAATACCAAAACTCAGATTAACACTGATTCAGTCTAGCTGATATTTTGGAAAAACTCAGAAAAATTTAATAATGTAAAACTCGCTGTTATTGAAGAAACAGGAGAGCAAAGAGATCAGGCATTTTATTATCTTTCTTTTAAGGAATTAACTGATCATACACAGTGCAAAAAATCTTGATAAATTTCTATATTTTGGGGATGTGATAATCTACTATTAATATGATGAGATGTTGCCCAAACAACTCTGTTTCATTTTTTTTTTTACCGGGAGGTCTCAGGGATCCAGGTTCCTCCATATGGGTGATGGATGTCCAACCATTTGAGCCACATCCGTCCCCCATGTTTCATTCTTAATCTGAATCATCATGTTATTGTTCAGAGCATCTGACATTATTGGATTATGACAAGAGTACATTTAAGAAGTTCTTATTTTCATCATTCCTCTTTTCTTTATAAACATTAATAAATTTTAAGCTTATGTGTAGACTTTTAATAAGTATACATAATTTTGCTTTTCCTCCTATATAGAATTGTAGAGATACATATAACATGTAAGGTTACACAATTAGAACAAAGACAAAATTTTTCCTCATGGATAGTGATTTGCACCTAGCAAATACTCATTTATATTTGTTAGAGTAAGGAGAGAAGGAGGGAGGGAATGAAAAAAGATTGATAAAAAGGACACACACACACAAAGGGCAAGTGACCTCCAGTGATAAGCTTTTGGAAAATTACATTTGCTTCTTTTTCTTCCATGAAAGCATCTAAGTGCTGGAATTTCCCCAGTTTAACACCAGAGGTCATACTCATCCACAAAATACATTCCAAATCTAATCAATTTAATATATTTATTTCCTGTATCTTTTTTGCATATATTACTGTTTTTTTCTGATGGCCTAGAACATTTGTTCTCTCATATTTTATTTCAAGTTGTGAACATGCACAAACATATAACACTCCTACATGCAAATATAGGTTTACTAATGATCTTAGAAAAAGTGACTTTCCCACATCATGGGGTTTGAAGAAAAGCTTCAAGTTGTTTGTACTTCGTTTCTTTATTTTATTCATATTTACACTATCCCATTGTTTATAATTCTCTTTTTCATAGGAATTTTCGCCCATATAATCTCTTTTTGTTGTTCTTTAAAAAGCAGTACTTCTTGCATGTGGGTATTTTTGGTCTATTTCCAAATGTAGAGAGAACATTTGAGGCAGGGGTCCATAGCATCTGTTTCCCACACAGAGTGGTCTGAAGGGAAAAGACTTTGATAGCCACTAACTGACCTACAAAGTAAGTGTTTTTCCTGGGAATTTTTTTTTTTTTTTTTCATTTTAATCTTGGTAAGTAAATTATTTGGTGGTGCCACACACAAGGTTATGATAAGACACAGCCTGTGTGAAATTAGTTCCCTTAGCTGTAAAAGCAAGTGGGGAATCAGGATAATATCACAATTGTTTTCCTAGCACAAGAAAAATTCCATTTTTCCTTAAACAAAACCATTAAAAGATGATGATAACATCTTTATTATTCTTAAATAGCGCAATGTTCTATTTACTTAGGGAATGTACTAGATTTGAAGAAAACATTAGAACAATAATTATATATATATATATTCTTTACACTTATGTTTAGAACTATAAAGTATCAAGACCCAATTGAGTTTATTGATGATAGTCTTGTTAATTTTTAGCAATACCTCTATTATTCAGGGACTAATTATGTTGGGGGTCTAGACATTTAACTTCATTAACTTTAAAATTCTTTTCTACCCTTATCCTTGTCTCCTACCATTTCTCAGCTGATTAGCATATCTACAAAATCTCAAACTAATTTTGCCAGCAGGATTGAACTTGTATTACATAATTCAATAGGTGAAGAGATTGAAGCTATTGACTATGATATGTATTTTTAAAATAGTCTATGGATTTCATGAAAAAATAATATCCTTTGGCAGCCAGAAATACACCCAAATGTAGAAAGTCATAAAAAAATCTTATTAGACAACTTATTCTGATTTATAAAGCACTCACACATGCGTTATTTTATTTGCATTTCACAAAAAAACTTTATGGGAGGGAGGGAAGGTTTTATTATCACCTCTATTTTACAGGTAAGGACAATGTCTGAGAGGCAATGCTTAAGTGATGAAGGTCATATAGCCAGTGAGTACCAAGTAGGAGTCAGACTTCAGTCTTCAGAGTCCATCCAGTGAAGCTGCTTAATATCTTTCCTCCATACCAAAGAATAATCTGTTGACTCCTGTATGATTCCAGGCTGGTACTCCACTAGGAGTCAAGGAATGGACAGTAGTGGCCTATCATCACCAGAAACTGCGTTATGGATGGTCTCATGGACATTTCTTCACTGGCTTATTTGTGCTTTTATTATCCCTAACTATTGCCCTCTTTTTGATGTCATTTGATCAAGAAAACCATCTGTAAGGACATGATACAAGGGTGAAGGAAATGGCAGTGCTGTGTGCTTACAGCTCCAAGATGTCTAATTCAAGAGTATCGAAACAAAATACACATCCTGGTATATTCTGACAGTCTTCTGCCTACTTTGCTGCCTGCCTGGGCATTCTTTATTTTTGGAAACATCCATAGTAGAAGCTGAAGGCCAATGAAGACTCCTTATTTGCCCTGATGGAGGACATTTTGTCTTTGTATATAATAAGAGAGAAGGAGCAGGCTCAAGCTCACCACCCTGCAGCTTAGAGGAACTTGTCTGCAGCCCTGCAGTGAGTCAGCCTGGCTCCCCAGCTCCTCTGTGCTCTGGTAGAGTAGTCCTCTCACTGCTTTTACCTTTAGGCAAAAAGACAAGAAAACAGAGAAAGGAAGCCAGGTGTGTGCCACAAGGAGAGAAAAAGCAGTGTATTGCACAGCTGAGGAAAAGATTCAGCAAAAGTGGAACCAAAGATATTAAAAACCTGCCCTAAATGTTGAGACAGAAGCTTCCACTTGGTGACCCCAAAAAGTTCCATGGTTGCTCAGTATTAAAACATGAGGAGGCTGCAGAATTTCTCCAAGGTTTACTTTCCTTTGGAAATCCAATGTATTTTTCTCACCATTATTTTCTCCTCCCTTACAGTATTAGGGTACATGTTGCTTTATCTCTTTTTTCTCTTTTCCTGATCACAGCGCTGTTAATTCTATTCCCATGTGTTATTCATTAACACTCTCCTTTTTCTTTTTCTTGTCTACCTCTTGCCAAACAGGCTCAGGAAATCTCCCCATTACTCTTTGTTTATGTTTAATTTATTGTTTCCCTTCCTGATACTATTTCTAAATCCCCATACCCAAGAATTGGTGCAAGAAGAGAGTTGGTGCTAATACATGTAAAGGGAAAGAGCCACAAGTTTCTAAGTTAAATTAAACCTAACAATGTCATCAGCAACAAACACCTTTAAGCTCTAATAAATCTTCTTCAAAGTTTACTTATTCATCCTCATCTAATAAACCATTTTTTTCTTAAAAGTTTTATTCAGTGTTACTAGTTTTATTTATGACTGTAAATCCAGTACCACGTTTCCTCTACAGTTTTAATTATCAATGTGCAGTGATTTTCCTTGTGATACAAAATAATGTACCTTTGATGAGGTTACTTCAGTTAGGTTGGGGCCCAACTGATTCCAGATGGGTCTTAACCCTATTACTGAAGGCTTTATGGGGAGGGCCACAGAGAGAGAGAAAGCCAGAGGGGGCAGCCAGAAGCTGAAAGCCAGCAAACTGGAAGAGAGAGGAGAAGGCAGGAGAGGCCCCCTTGTGCATTGCCTTGTAGAGAAAAGCCAAAGACCAAGGAATGCCAACAGCCAGCCCCAGAATGCCACAGTCTTCTGGGAGAAAGTATCACATTGATTTTCGACTTCTCCTAGCTTCAAAACGATAATCCAATACATTTTCACTGTTTAAGCCAGCCCATTGAATGGTATTTGCATTAGAAGTCAGGAAACTAAAACATACAGATATAGCATAGTAAAAAAGTTGAAAGCCAAAAACAACAGAGAAAATCTTGGAAGGAGCAAGAGAAAAATGACACAATATGTACAAGAAAATCCCAGTAAGATTAACACCTGAATTCTCATCATAAACAATAGCAACTAGAAGGCAGTGGAATAATGTATTCAGGGTGCTGAAAGTAAAAAAAAAAAAAATGTCAACTAAGAATGTTATATCCAATAAAATTTCAAAATCAAAGTCAAAGATAATCCCAGATAAACAAAACCTGAGAAAATTTGTTGCTAACAGATCTACCTTACAAGAAATTGTAGAGAAAGTACTTTAGACTGACAAGCAAGAAACATAAGACAGTAATTCTAATCTATACAAACACACACACACTCACACACACAACAAAGAGTACCAGTATTGGTAATTATGTAGGTAAGTATAAAAGACAGCATAATTTTATAATTTTCTCCTTTCTTCTCTTAACTGACTCAAAAGTTAATTTCATTAAGTAACATATACATAATTGTATTGTTTGGGTCTATAACAGATACAAATGAAACATATTTGAGAATAACAGTACAAATGATACAGTTGGGGGCAAAGCTGTATTGGAGTATGGAAATGAAACCAGATGGTAACTCAAATTCATAGGAAGAAATGGAGAGGAACAGAAATGATAAATAAAAATATTATTATAATCAACTCTATAAATATATACTTGCTCTCCTTTCTTCTGTCAGCTTCTTTGAAAGAATGAAATTATTTAAAGTAAATATTATAATAATGTATTGTTAGGTTTGTAACATATAGATGTAATATGCACAACAATAATAGCACAAAAAGGGGGAGAAGAGAAGAGACCTATATAGGAATGACAGTTCTATATTCATTGGAATTTAGTATAAATCAGAAGTAGATTCTGATAAATTACAGTGTATAATGTAAGCCCCTGAGAACCACTGAGAAATCAACACAAAATGCATAGTGAAGTCTTTAAAGGCATTAAAATGTTATACTAGAAAATTTTAGTGCATAGGGAAAGAGTTGAGAACAAAAAGAATAACAAAAAAGACATGACTTATAGGAAAAAAAAAAAAAAGGGAAAATGGCACATGTAATCCAACCATATCAATAACATTAAGTGTGAATGAATGAAACAATCCAAACAAAAGGTAGATGTTGTCAGACAGATTTTTTTTAAAAAAGATCCAAGTGTATGCTTTCTCCAGGAGATACAATTTAGATTCAAAGAAACAAATAGATTGAAAGTAAAAGAACAGAGGAAAACAGCAAAACTATACTAGTATCAGTCAAAACAGACTTTAAAAAATTGGTAGTGGAGACAAAGGAAAATTTCATAATGACAAAAGTGTCAATCCATAAGCAAAACATAACAATTATAAATACATATGGACTTAACAACAGAGCTCCAAAACACATGAAGCAAAACCTGCTAGAATTGACGAGACAAACAGACAAATCAATGGTGATAATTGAGAACTTCAATACCTCACTTTCAATAATGTATAGAACCACTAGGCAAAAGATCAGCAAGAATATAGACAATTTGTACAACAATTATAATCCAAATAGACCTGACAGACATTTATAGAATGCTCCACCAATAACAGTAGAATACACATTCTTCTTAAGCACACATGGAACATTCTCCAGGATAGACCATAAAATAAACCTCAATAAATTTATAAGGATTGAAATTATACAAAGCATGTTCAACAGCTATAATGAAATGAAAAAACAAATTAATAATGAAAGAAAATTTGGGTCATTTGCAAATGTGTGGAAATTAAACAACACACTCTTAAATAATTAATGAGTCAAAGAAGAAAAGTATAAATCCATTGTAAGAAAGCATTGTAAGAATCAGTATTAATTAGAACTTACTTTCAGATGAATGAAAATAAAATCTCAGCATGCCATAACTTATAGTATGCTACTAAAGCAGTGCTTAGAGAGAAGTTGATAGCTGTAGATACCTAAATTATAAAAAGAGTATATCTCAAATCAATAATATTCCACCTTTAAAAAAACTGGGGAAAAAAAAAAGCAAACTAAATCTAAACCAAGCAGAAGAATCCATCCTTTTAGAGTGAAAAGTAATGGAATAGAGGATAGAAAAATAATAGAGAAAATAAATGAAAAAAAGAAAGATTTTTCTGAAAAGCTCAACAAACTGACAAACCTTTAGCTGGACTAAACAAGAAAAATGAGAGAAGACTCAAAGTACTAAAATCAGGAAAGAAAGAACAGACATCACTAATGACCTTACACAAATAAAAAGGACTATTAGGGAATCCTCTCAACAAACTGTATGCCAATAAATCCAATAACTTAGATGAAATGGAAAAATTCCTACAAAGACACAAATTACTGAAACTGACTCAAGAAGGAATGCACAATTTGAATAGACCTATAACAAATAAAGTGAATTAGTAATTTTAAAACATGCCACAAAGAAATGCCCAGGTCAAAACGGCTTCACTGATGAGTTCTACAATATATTAAGAGAAAAGTTAATAGCAATTCTTCAAACTCTTCCAAAACATAAAAGAAGAAGAAACACTTCCCAACTCATTTTATGAGACCAGTACTTAAAACCAGACATAACAAGAAAACAAAACTACAGACCAATATCTCTTATAAACATGGATGCAAAAATCCTCAACAAAACCCCAGCAAACTGAACTCAGAAATATATAAAAAGAATTATACACAATGACCACGTGGGATTCATTCCAAAAATGCAAGGTTGAATTAACATCTGAAAATCAATCAATGTAATCCATTGTATCCATAGAATAAAATAAAATCACATGATCCTCAATAGTTACAAGAATCCTTTCAGTTTTAGAAATGCTCAACAAACTAGGAATAGAAAGGAACATCTTCAATCTGATAAAAGGCATCTATGAAAAACCTATAGCTAATATCACACTTAATGGTGAAAGAATGCATGCTTTCCTCCTAAGATCAGGAAAAAACAAAGATGTCCACTCTTGCCATTTCTGTTCAATATTTACTGGGCATTCAGGTCAGAGAAATTAAGCAAGAAAAAGAAAAAGCATACAGTTGGATAGGAAGAAGTAAAACTATCTTTATTCACAGATGATATGATCTCATATCCTAATGAAACCACTAAAATACTATTCAAACTAATAAGTTCAGCAAGATTTCCAGATATAAGATCAATATGCAAAAAAAATCTATTTTATTTCTATAAACTAACATAAACAATCTGAAAATGAAATTACAACAATTCCATATATAATAGCATCCAAAAGAATAAAATATTTAGAAATTTATTTACAAAAAAGTATAAACTTTATCCTCTGAAACTAAAAAATATTTCTTAACGAAATTAAAGAAGAGCTAAATAAATGGAAAGAATCATGTTTATGAGTTGGAACACTTAATATTGTTAAGATGGCAATATTCCCCAAATTGGAATTCAATGATATCCCTAACAAAATTCTAGCTGACATTTTTTTTTTTTTTTTTTTTTTTTTTTTT